>JANBVN010000094.1:0-118444 GCA_030052785.1 Coniochaeta hoffmannii | reverse complement strand
AGATCCTCGTGATGTCAATGGCTGCAAAAACTGGGGCTTGTAGCGCGCTAACCTTTAATACCCCGGTGGAGGTGTAGGTGTGCAGCAGCTGCAGAATGCAGGTCCCATTATCTTTACCGTTATCGTCTCCACAGAAAAGTCCCTCCGCTACGAACTCTTGTCATTCCTCGCCGCATTCAAGCGAAGATCATGTCTGGACGATGGCCGGCGACACTTGGATATGCTCCAGTCTACGTGTAACCTATCACCATCGTCATGTCGTCACAGCACGAGGCGCTCGACTGGTGGTCAAGGCTGAACGACGTCTCGTTCCAGCACACTTTTCTCGTGCTAATCAAACTCGTTCTTACGAATCGGGCGTTGCGACCCCAGACTTTGAGAGTCCTCGGGGACACCGCAATTTCCTTCACCCCCGCCGTCACCACAAGCCACACTCATGAGCTTCGCATCATGTGTGTGGTCTGTGCCCGTCGTAGCTCCCCTGTGGTGCTCTCCTTCTTTCGTGTCGGACTGTCGGTATCTGGCCCATGGGTGTCACGTTGCTTTTGGGTTGACGGTGAACCCACACGTCCGCAATGATCGTCCTTGAGCTTCCCATCGGATCACGGCGCTAGGAATGCAGGAGGGTCTCACCGTCCTCCATAGGTGACCGGCCCGTTGTCTCTGAACTCCCGTTCCCGTCTTCACCACGGCTTTGGAATGTGGCGAGTGTCTCAGTCCCCGCACTTTCTATCTTGGAACACGTAATCCACGATCTACCGCTTCAGGACGTCGCAAGTGCTGTATGTCACTGTGACAGGCGACGCCTTGAAGCAAGGTCAGGCCTGGCTTCTCGAGCACTTCCAGAAGATTGCTTCCTCTCGCGCTTAATATGTATATTGCAGCTCAGCCCGCATTGTCAATGCGCTCTGCGAATATACCACTAACAAGAAACATCCATCAGTTCTTCATCCGGAAGCATATCCGGATCTACGTCCTCTCCTTCTCCCTGGTACCTTGAGTGTCTTGCCTGAAGACACGGTCTATCTGCTACCGTTCCAAATAAAAATTGCATTACCTCCTAAGTATAGCCTCTCGATCGCCAGGATCGTTCCAAACAAGTCCAGTGGTTTCCGGGCCAGAGTGAAGATGATCTTCGTTCTTATCACAGATCGAGTATCTGCCGATTCCCGCCTTTCTTGCTATGGCAGGCCAATACTTCGGCCCTATTCTTCAATCGAGGACCGACTGCCACGGCGACAGAGTCTCAATGACAAGCAGTGGTCATCACTCCGAAAAGATGCGTTTCCGGCCACGCATCTCTTCAACCTCTCGACAGTCGTATCTTCCCTCGCAGCCCCCTGGGTACCGACAGTCACTTCGCCCAGGAGTTCGGGCATTATGTAGGCGATCAAACAAAGTCTACCTGGGATTTGTAGGGCTATCCTAGCTGTCGAGCAAAACACTCCTCGGATACAGACTGTTCCACTGGCTTCAGGACCCTGGCCGTCTTGGCAATTCCGGGGACAGTTTCGGTTCGGAATATTGATCCAGGCAATAGGTAGGCACAGGATAGCTCTCTTCTTCACGTACTTCGTACGTTCTAGCTCCCAAAGGAAACCTTTAGGCGGCAAACTCTATGCCAACTATGTATGCTCTCAATCGCATGCGACGACCAAGTAGTATTCCCAGCACCAAAAAGACTAACGACTAATATGCAGCGAATAAACCAATGTCTATCGAGCTCGTCCGCGCCTGTTCTTTATGCCAAGCTCAGTTGATCATGGCGTCGCAGCTACAAAGTCAGGCTTCCGGGGAACCTCTATCCACCGTGCCTTCACCGCAAGCCTCCATAAGTCCATCTCCCCACGAGGTCTGTAACCGCCTTGTGATGTCGAAGAACATGATTTCGCCAAGCCACAGTCTCTCTACAGTGAGAGGATCACAAGCGGACCGGTCCGCGGGATGGCTTCCGTCTGCCGGTTTTTGCACGTCTTGCCATTTCCCAGGTCGAGAACATTTCTTGGCGAGCTTCGCTACGACCATATTGCTGCGTTAGTGTTGTGTCTCATGCAAGGTGCTTTCGCATCCACCCATCATGATGAGGTGGTCCTACTCGTAAGGGAAAAGATCTGTATAGTAAAAGAACCAAGAAACGGATGAGGCATCGTAGGCTCGCGCGACTACCTAGACCCTGGCGGGTGGGGGGGGGGGGGGGGCACAGTACGACTACATAATGCCCCCAAGATGTATGGAGTGGCTCCTACGCCCTCGGTCCAGAGGGTTGATCTTTGTTCGGCATCCTGTATAGCTTTCAACTTCCATGATGGGTCTAAGGCTGGTGTTTGCGCTTCTCTTGGACAGCCTAGCCACGGCGACAGCTACGAGTCCAGGAATTTATACAAGGTTTCCAAACAACCTCACGGAAGTTGACATTGTTATAGCTGGAGGCAAGTTCTCTCCTGCGACATGTCGCGATGCATGCTAAGCTCGACCCGCAATGTAGGCGGCACCGTAGGCTGTATCATGGCCAGCCGACTCGCCGAGGCAGATCCATCTCTCTCCATCCTGGTCATCGAGCAGGGCAACAACAACTTCAACATGGACAGCGTCATCTACCCTGCCCTCTTTGAGCAGAACACCTTCCCCGGATCAGACACAGCTCTCTTCTGGAGGGCCAACAAGTCCCCCCAATTGGCTGACCGGGAGCCCATCGTAGAGACTGGCGGCATCCTAGGCGGTGGCTCGTCCATCAACTGGATGGTCTACACTCGCGGCCAGTGGGACGACTTCGACGCCTGGAACGTGTCAGGCTGGAGGTCCAACGAGGTCCTGCCCTTCCTGAGGAAGTTCGAGACATACCACGGCCTGACCAACAACGTGTCTACCCACGGCGGTCATGGGCCGGTCCATGTGTCGAAGGGGACATATCAAGCCCCCAGAGCAGAGGAAGCGTGGATCCAGGGAGGCCTCAAGACGGGATACCCGGGGATAGTAGACCTGCAGAGCCTGCATTCCAACAACGGCACCGGAGCATGGTATCGGTACGTGTCGCCTTACGACGGTCGTCGCCAGGATGTCGGCCACCGGTATCTGCACCCGCTCCTGCAGAGTGGCAGGGCTCCCAACCTCCATGTGCTGGTCGGACACCAGGTTCTTCGCATTTTGTTCAACGAGACGCGGGACGGAGAGGTAAAGCGCGCCGTTGGAGTTGAATATCGACCCAAACCCAGTGTGAACGACACTGGATCCTCTGCGAAGTCCCAGTTAACCGTGACGGCGAGGAAACTCGTCATCTCCTCCCTTGGCGCCTTCGGATCACCACTACTCCTCGAACGCTCCGGAGTAGGCGACGCATCCGTCCTCCAAAAAGCAGGAATTCCAGTGGTCGAGAACCTCCCAGGCGTTGGGAACAACTTCCAAGGCACGTAATGGCTTCCCCCCTACCACATCCCATCCAGACCCTCGTACTAACGAATCCCCTCCTACCTCCCAGACCACCACTTCGTAGGCTACGTAATCCGCACATCCCTCACCCCCAACGAGACCCTAAACGGCATAGCCCACGACACCCGCTCCCGCGACCTCCCCTCCATGATCCGCCGCGACGACCCGCAGCTAGGTTGGAACGGCCACGACGCCTCCAGCAAGCTCCGCCCCCACGCGGCCGACATCCCCCCGCTCGGCCCGTCCTTCCAGTCCGCCTGGGCCCGCGACTTCGCCCCCTCGCCCAACCGGCCCCTGATGATCATGGGCCTGTTCAACTGCTACTTCGGCGACCCGGCCAGCCTTCCCGACGATGACGACGCCGCCGAATACGTGACCACGGCGCCGTGGGTGGCGTACCCCTACTCTCGGGGCCACGTCCACGTCGTCGGACAGGATATCGACGACGGCTACGACTTCGACCCCCGCTGGCTGCTGGACCAGGGGGGGGTCGACCTGACGAGCCACGTGTGGGGTTACAAGACGCAGCGGGCCATTGCGAGGGGGATGGACATCTTCCGCGGGGAGCTGCCGGCCGGGCAACCGCGGTTTCCGGATGGGTCCGGGGCCGCGGTCGTGGAGTTTGCTGAGGGGCCTATCGAGGGGTCGGTCGAGTACTCGCCCGAGGACGATGCCGCGATCGTGCGGTATGTGAGGGAGAATATCGGGACGTCGAGACATCCGCTTGGGACGTGTAAGATGGGGCCCAGGGACGACGGGGGTGTAGGTGAGTTGCGACTGCCCCCAGTTTACGGTGATGGCTGCAGGTTCGATGCTGACGGCTGGAAGTCGATGAGCACCTGAATGTGCATGGCATATCCGGGCTTAAAGTTGCGGATATGAGTATCCCCCCGCTCGAGGTCGCGGCAAATCTCTACAACACGGCATTGATGATAGGGGAGAAGGCGTCCGGCATCGTCATTCGCGAGTTGAGACTGTCAACGTGTGGTAAGTAGAGACGGAGTGCAGTGTGAGTCGAAGGAGGTAAGCCAACACTTCGTTCAGACGGCTATATCCAAAGCGCCGTGATGCTTCCAGGCTATATACCTAGTGTCTCTCCCTACAAGCCTACGTACGAATCGCTGCCAAAACGCCTTGCTCTAGCAATGAATTCTCGTGCAGTGCGGAGGACACGCTTATGCGTCGTAGCGATCTGCCCAGCTCTGGATCATACCCTCGAGCGTGGGCTCGTACTGCTTGCACGTCACCTTACCGGTAGCTTCGTCCAGGTATGTGTTGGCCTGGACGAATACCTTCCGAGGCTGCTTCTTCAGAAGCACCACGTTCCGCACCTTGGTACCCCAGAACTCGAGGCCGACGTCGGACATCCCAAGGAAGTACTTTGAGCCGGCTTCGACGTCGGCCGTCGACTTGTAGACGTGAAGCTTCTGGAGGAACTTGCCGACGGCTGTCCGCAAAGAAGATTTAGTCACCCGTCTTTTGTCAGGAACAGGTAAATGTCACGTACCTTCGCGCCCAGTAGTTAGGATCTTGGACCTATCAAGGCTGATCGTCAGATCGGACAGATCATCCTCCTTGTAATCTAGCTTGCAGAAGTCATCTCCGGCTTCGAGGAAGCACTTCATAATCGTTAGCAGTCGCCGCCAATGTCGGATTCCGGTGTCACTGACTTTGAGGATGGCAAACCGTGCCTGGCAATGGGGCTGACCCCATTTCTGGCTCTTCGGATCCCACAACTCAACCGAGGCAAGACCAGCTCTGGCCATGCTCAGGTACGAAGCATATAGGACGTCTCCAGCCTCGCCGTCCATGTCCACTTTGCCGTTTCCGAAACCGAAGATCTTGAGTGCCTTGAACTCACAGCTCAGATACATCGCGACAAGCTCGGCCCGGCATTCCTGTCTCCGCGTTAGAGAGACCGGCCCAAGGAGAGCTGGAAAGACATACCTCATAGGCGCCAGCCAGACCTCCAAACACGGATCCCCAGGTCTGGCCCGGCTTGTACCATGTCGTAACCGGCTTGTTGGTCAAGGGGCTAACCGGCGGATTCTTAGGGTCGAAGTTGAACTCGCCCGGTGCTGTCTCCTGGAGAAGCTTGCCGCATCCGTGGCCCGTAAGTTCGTGCAGACCCACCTGGACCTCGAACGACGGATCTCTATACTTCTGGTAGATGGCCATGTCGCTGTCCTTGATGAAGGGAATCTTCTCGTCGGGGGCCTTGGCGTTCAAGACGTTGCCGAGACTGACGTTCTTGAACCCAAACTTTTGGCGGATGTCGTCGTAGTTGGGTATGTTGATTCCGGCAGGGATGCCGGATCCGCAAAAGGTAAGCACCTCGAGAGACGTGAAGTCAGGGGAGAGGAACTTGTCCTTTTCAAAGTCCTTCTCCCACGGCAAGAGGGGAATCAGAGAGGGAGCAGACGCTACCAAGTCGCCGAAAGCGCGTGTTCTCTCCTTGTTGACGACGGCCGCGAATCCTTCCCACTCGCCTCTGATGCCGGCCGGATCACGGTACGTCTCAATGAACCCGATATTGCACTCCACCATCGGGCCCTGGTCACGGATCCAATGCCTTTGGCTGTCCTTGAAAGCCAGCAGAGAGCCTTCCTCGAAAGACTTGGCGTAGGCGAGGTGCATCTTTTGCTGGGTCTCGTTCTCTGCATTGTCGGCGGCCTTTCGGATGTTGGCTGCGATGGCCGCCATCTCCTTGCTGTAGTCGCCATACACTAGCTTGATGGTCTTCCCCTGCAGAGGTCCCTCGGGGACCTGATACTCGACGTCCTTGCCGATGTCGCCTCCCTCGCTGGGCGGGTCCGTCTTCGCGGAAGCGATCAAAAGCTCAAAAACGCCATCTTTCGTCTTTCGAAGCCTCGTGTTCTCCGGAAGAAGACCCTTCTCCTGCATCCACTTCGCCACGGCGCCGATTTCATCCTTGGTAATATCAGGAGAGTCCGGGTAGTAAGTGGTCATGTGTCCCTCATCGGAGAAGCCCAGGTGTAGAAGACCCTGCTCGCTAGCCGACGTAATGGCTCCCTTGGTCGCAGCGTAATGACGCTCAGCTTCAGGGGAGGTCTTAGCAAGAGCGGCGAACACCTTCTCATCACACCTAGGGATGAACTTGGAGTCCCCGAAGCTCTTGTAGTTGCCTCCGTTACCGAGGAACTGGACGGCGTACTGGAGGACGGCGGTGAGCTCGTCGTCACTTATGCCGGCCGTTGACGCGAGTGCCTTCCAATCGCCCCCGCTGGCCTTGTGGAGGGCAATGATGAAATCGTAAATGGGCTCTGACTCGGGGCTCACTTGGCGTAGGACGATGCGGTTTCCCGCAAAGGAAGCTCTTGAGTTCCGTTGTTAATATTTGCAGCTTTACTCGAGTATACATTACGATGCGAGAACTGTCAGTCTATGGGGCGAATCATACCGGCTGATGAAGTGAGCATAGCGCTGCTGCTTTTCTGACAGAGAGTCAAAGTGCTTCTTGATCTCAAGCCTTACCACGCTTGGAGGCGCATCGGCCAGGTACTGGCTGAGTTCCTGGGCGTTCATGTTGAGGAAGCGTCGATGCGGACAAGTACCGACTTGGGCGCTCAACGGACTCTGACTACGAGGGAAGTTGCAAGTCAAACGAACAGATTTGGAACTCCTTAATCGAAGGGCTCGCAGGGGGTTGAGAAGGCTCATTGAGGAACGAACTCCCAAGGCTTACGTCGTCCCTGCATGTGTGCCCGCACCTGCCTGATCTAAGCTGGCGAACCGCCGCCTGGACTAGAGATCGTGGCGCGTGCGGGGAGTATCCACACACCAGCCACAGAACGCGACCAGCTTCCCCAAGCGGCAAGGTTGTGTCAGCCACAGAGAGGGGCAGCTCCCCCAAATGCGTCAGGTTTTGGGGCTTCGAACTTGTCTTGATCAGGAAACCTTAAGCGTTCTCAAACGCTCTTAAAAGACGCGTCTGCTATGCCACTGTTCGTATGGCCGTCTCTTGTCTCTACCAAAGGGATCCTATAGTTCTCTTGCTTGCGAGGCAAAGGTGTCATCCTCTTTTCGCTCCCGTATGAGAATCCGTCATCCTCTGCCCGCATACCTTGATAACGCTTCAGTTGGGTACGGCGGGGCTCAAGGGGTCCATTGGTGGGGGTCACTCTGGGGTCGGGGTTGCTGCTCAACAAAACATGCAACATCACGACGAAATTCGATGCCTCAACCGAGTGGTACGAAGTTATTGCTTCTGGGATACGAGCTCGGCTCTGGCACAGGCATACGTATGGACGAAGATAAGGACAATTGATAACCGACATTGGGTGCTTTCGGCAGGGCCATTAACTGCGATGTCGGCGATTGTCCTCGGTGAGACTCATACCTCGTGCTCTATGGATTTGATTGCTAGCTTGGAGTGGCTACAGTCTATCGTGCGGACATGCCATGAGTCAAGTCAGACTGCCATCACAGGATGGTGCTCTATGTCTGGGAGAGTTGAGAGGCGAGAGTGCTGACACTTGAGCCCGCTGGACGCCAGCGGCGAACGTATTGTTTGATGCACTGTGGAAGTTCGCGCAGTAGCGGCCCATTTCCCGGTTACAGGTCCCAGCAGACGTCGATGGTTGAATCTGGGGCCGGCCTGCTTGTCCAACACGAGGACGTGAAGCTAGACTAGAGGCAAGACGCAGCCTAGCCTTGGCTTGCTTGGATGCTATGCCGCCGTGCTGCATGCAAGTCAGAGTGGAAGTCCGTTCCTGCCAATCATCCACGACCTCGTGATCCCGTAAGGCGTAAAGAAAACCCTCCGAGGCTGATGGCCTAGAGAATTTCCTCCGAAGTTGATGGCCTACAGATTTCCTCCGAGGTTGATGTTTGCTCCGGTTGTATTAGGCATGACCTGTAAGTCTAACTGCCGAGAGCGAATAAATG
The DNA here is from genome assembly GCA_030052785.1 of Coniochaeta hoffmannii. Taxonomy (NCBI): domain Eukaryota; kingdom Fungi; phylum Ascomycota; class Sordariomycetes; order Coniochaetales; family Coniochaetaceae; genus Coniochaeta; species Coniochaeta hoffmannii. Next base: position 110,110 of record JANBVN010000094.1, on the reverse strand, counting down.
GCCTCTTCGATGTCCGACATCCGACAACTGGCTCGGCCTGCACGTGTGCGACTCTTCAAAGCAGAAAGGAGGACATGCAACAAGCCATTTATTCATGCCCTATCACTCACCGGGAAATGTGGCAGGATGCCGCTCGAGTGTGCAGGTGAGGTGACACAAGAGTGGGTTATGTTTGCTCATGTCGGATATGGCAAAGGGTCGATGAGCTCCCGGTATAATTGGCCCCCTCAAAACGCCAGCGTCTGCTCAAACCAAGCAATGTTCGCTGGCCTCTTGCCCCGATGCAGATGACATGCAGGACCTGAAGAGAGCGGTGAAGAACCCATGTGTCCAGGGCGTTCGAAAAGTGAAGCCATTCTGAATATCTCCTAGGCTGTAGACTTAACACCCCGTTCGCCTGCAGGCTATTATGCTCGGGGAGGATAGCCATTGGCTGTTCAAGGCACACGCACGCTTTCCCAGAACTTGGCTCCCCTGTCCCGGAAGCTGAGCCGAAAAAACGCTACCTGCTACACAGTAGTTCGAAACAGGCGGAGCTGGCGGAGTTGAAGTTTTGCGCCTCGTGACCAGTCAACAACTCCACGCAAGAAGCGGGACTACACAGTAAGGTACTCGCAAGAACATGGTCCTGACCTTCGGCGCACCCAGGGCACCAATGATAATCTTGACTCCGGCTGGCGATCGGCGGATTCCATGGCATGGCATGGCACGTCACCCTTATTACCTAGCAAAGGCCAGGGCAGTGTTACGGGCGGGTAAATTCAGAGAGACCGTATTGACCGTAACCGAGCTGCAAATAACTACGTCTCGCCCAGTCAGGCAAGTGCAAAGTCCCGTCGTACATATGCAGTGCTGTCCTCCAGGATTCGTGTAGCTGCCCGTAACTGGTAGTAGGAACTACTGCCAAGCAAACCGAACGCCCTGACTTCAAGGAGGGACTAAGGTAGTCTTGACTTAGCTGGCGGTAACTCTAGATATGCTCCTCTTAATAACTGTGATACCTTGGTTAGATTCCTTCCTTCTGAAGTAGGTAGGTATCAACTGAAAGCTGGTGAAGTCAGGCAGTTTTTGAAGTGCCCCTTTTCGCATCGAATTGTTACCAAGGTATATACGTAGGTACCTTTGGTAGTCGTGGGTTCTCTAAGTATTAGACCGAGTGTCTAACGGCTGAGAACTCCCGATGCCTGATGAAATACCTCACCGTCGAGGGTCGTCGTGTCGACAAAGGGGGTCTTACCAGTATCGGCTACATGTCGGTGTTTGCTCTCAAGTGAGCTTTATTTCCAGTTGCCGGGACTGCGTTTTTCTCACTGGTGCCCCTTGTCCTTGTCTTGGGTCGCTGGACGTCTCCGTCCTTCGAGACGCAGCGGGAATGTCGCCCCCACGCCCAGCTTTAACCACTTTTTCCAGGTACCTGCCCCCGTACCTCGCCTGTCACCGACCCGGAAGTTGTTGTCATGTACGTGCCCGTACTTGATTTAGCGCTTCTCCGCTTTTGCGATCTCCCGCATGGCATGGTACAGTTGCATGTCCTGCCGCCCTGGAAAGAAGTCACGCTTCAGTTACCTGCATTGCTTGTGTTTGCGAGACTTCGTCATCACATCAACTTCCATTTGCTTTTACTCTCACCGGCTTGCTGCACGATGCCAATGCGAGTAAGCCGAACGTTCCTCCGAGCAACCCACACCGGCTATGGGGGAAGTTCATGATGATGTTACACACCAAGAACAGGACATGTCAACTCTCTCCTTTGCTTGTTCGATACTATTCTCGCTATTTTCAGTCCCGCAGTAACCGGTGGGCATGGCCGGCGATCTGTATCTTGCTGGGGCAGATGTTACAAGTGCTGTTCATGTGTCTACATCAGTGCCGAGTTACCTAACCGACTGTCACTTGAGTGCTACTGTAACCAGACGAGCCGCAGCAGAGCCAGGAGGGCCTATCCCAGCGAGAGATGCACTTCTCTTCCCCGCAAGACGAGGGCTGAAGTCATCCCACGTCTCGACACCTGCTGGATGGCGCCAACCCCCGTCTTCCCCGGTCTGCCGAGCATTGGGTACAGCTCAGTGAGCGTAAGATACTTATAATGTACATTGCGCTACCTCTGCTAGCGTACTCTCCCTTTTTGTTCGAGTGGAGCCAACCGTCATGGGTGACGGCGCATTCGGGCTCGTTGTGGCCTTCGCACGCCAATAGCATCATTTCATTAGTGAGTGTTTGCAAACCGCCGGGACATAGAGTTTTCCCTCCAGGAACGGGACCTTCGCTGGTCGAAGTTCTAGCGGGTTTAGTCCCCTTTGCCTGCCCCAGCTCCCTGGCGACGGAACTTTTAGGTCATGGTTCCTGGTTCAATCCGCTGTTGCTTCCAGGTATATAATGGCAGCGGAGCGCCGTCGGCAACCTCCTGAGGACTCCCGATATCTGCCTAACTTGACTTCTAGTGTCTTTCACCTTCGAACCTCGCCCTATCTCTGCTTTGAATACACTTGGATTATAGTTTACATCTCATCGACCTGCGCATTGGTAGCTGTTGTAGACTGAAGAAGACGACGCCCATTCTCGCCTCCTTTACCCACTTACACGACCTCCAATCCGCAAAATGCAATAGCCCTCCTAGGCGTCAATAGCAACGAATTGTTTACATTCCCCGTGTAACATACCCCGGACTTGACTTATACTGCGATCCCGTTCCAACCTTTTCGACACGATGCTTACGTACGACAACACAATGTCCCTGAACGGGCAGTCACCCTCCTCGCCCACGAACATATCCGGCGCAAGAGCGTCCCTCTCGAGTTCTCCCAAGGCCACCCGCCAGCCAGTACCTACGCTGTCAAACGGAAATGTACCTAATGGTGTTGTTGCGAACGGACTTCAGACCAATGGACAACAAGCGCCGGGGGAGCACCACATATGGCTGGTGACTGGACCTGCTGGATGCGGAAAGAGCACTGTGGCCAAATACCTTGCAACAGCCCTAAATCTGCCGTACATTGAAGGCGACGAGGTAAGTGCACGGTATTTCCCCCGGAAACATAGCAGTCTCCGTGTCTAACCAGCAACTAGTTCCACCCCAAAGCCAACGTCGAGAAGATGAGCAATGGCATCCCGCTAACCGACGCCGACCGGTGGGACTGGCTCACCGCCCTGCGAGAGGAGTCTCTCCGGCACATCAACGCCGGCAACAGCGGCGTAGTCCTCACGTGCTCTGCCTTGAAGCGTAAGTACCGGGACGTCATCAGGGTCGCCCCTTACTTCTCGCCCAACGTCCACCTCCACTTCATATACCTCCACGCCCCGGAAGAGGTCCTCCTGAAGAGGGTAGCTGAGCGCCCGAACCACTTCATGCCCGCGAGCATGGTCCAGAGTCAGCTGGACATCCTCGAGCCCCCGACTGCGCAGGAGACGGACGTCCTCAGCGTCGATGTGGCGCGGCCTCTCGACGAGGTCATGGCCGAGACGCTGGATAGGGTGCTCCAGACTATGGACAAGGTCCGGCAAGCATAGTCGTTTTTCACGTGTCTTTGCTTGGATACACACAGATTTACATGTCATGATGTCAGAGTATACGTGGATCTGCACGTCACGTCCTGATGCGCTTGTTCTCTCTTTGCTAAGGGGACACCGCCATGAGAAAAGGGGCCGAGGGTCGAGCATGGTTGTTTTAGGCGCAAGCGTCAAGCCGCACTTCTGGGTGGGAACTTTTGGGTATATTGCATCGGACATCAGCTGGCGAGGCCTGTTTTGTCAATGGCGTTGAAAAAGGTGCTGCGCGTGCAGCAACCGGAAGATCTGGGTTGCCCATAGAGTATTCTACCTTCAGCAATGGAATAGCACCACGATTTCTATGCACTTGTACTCCAATGCAGGGTACGCTTTGACCTACAGCATCTTCTAGTACGAGCGATCTACTGTCTATCTCTCGATCCCTTCAGTCGTCTGGGAAGGAGATCTGCATAGATCGCGAGGCCTTGGGCATCAATAGGCATGCGAGGTGCTTTCTGCATGGCTCCCAGTGTATCTTCAAAAGCAGCCACTTGCATGTAGATGCAATGTCGATCGGTTACCTACTCTAAACGAACTATTGATTTGTCCATTCAAACGATCCAAGTCTGGCGTCTAATGCATCAACGACTCAACCACAGTTTGCAAGTGATCACGGGGCCTTTTCCAGCCGCTCTGTCGACGCCTCAATGCTGCTTTTCTCACCAACCGACGTGCTCCCGACTTTCGCAAAAACCTCGTGCACCCCCGGATTTCCCAAACAGCACCGGCTTGCTACCCTCATGCAGTACCACCCACACCAAAGTACCCCAACTCTTCAGAACTTCGAGTAAGTACGTGTATCCAATCAGCCTCACCGCAAGTGCATGACCATGACGTCCGGCTCCTCCACGATGCCCCTCACCACCTGCGCCGCCCTCGCCACCGTCGCCCCGTCCACGACCCTGTGGTCCGCGCTCCAGCTGAAGTTGCAGATCTCCTTCCTCACCACCCTGTCGCCCTCCCCGAACGCCGGCACGGTGCGCATCCGCCCGATGCCCAGGATCGCCACCTCCTTCTCCACCACCACGGGGCTCAGGTACGTGCCCCCGATGTTGCCGATGTTGCTGACCGTGATGGTCCCCCCCGTCATGTCCTGCGGGGACAGCCTGCCGGCGAGCGCCAGCGACTGGAGGCGGACCAGCTCCCGCGCGATGGAGAGGACGTTGAGGTTCGCCACGTCCCTGACCACGGGGACGAGGAGGCCCTGCGGCGTGTCCATCGCCACGCCGATGTTGTGCTGCGACCGGAAGGCCAGGCTGGGCTTGCCGGTGGCGGCGTCGATGTCCACCCGGGCGTTGAGGATGGGGTGCTTGAAGAGCGCCATGGAGACGGCCTTTATGATGAAGGGGAGGTACGAGAGCTTCGCGACCTCGTTCGAGTCCGGATGCGCCGTCTTGGCGAGGACGCGGTTGAGCCGCCGCCGTAGCTCGACCAGGTTCGTAAAGTCTATCTCGTCCGAGTAGAGGAAGTGCGGGATGGCGAGGGACCGCGTCATGGTCTTGAACATTTGCTCTTGGGTCTTCGTCAGGGGCGTTCGGGTCTCTTGTTGTTTGCCCGGGACGTGCGGGATCGCGTATGTGGGTGTCGCTTGGGGTGTTGCTTGCGCGGACTTCTTGGCTTCTACGAACTTGTAGATGTCTTCCTTGGAAACTCTGCCTTCCCTCCCTGTCCCTTGTATTTGCGTGATGTCTACGTTGAGTTCTTTGGATAGATGTCGTACTGCCGGCGTTGCTAGCGCCGCATGCTTGCCCTTCGGTGTCGGTTCTTCTGCCTCACCGTTGCCAATTGCTGGCTGGGCGCCGGCGTCTTCCTGTTCTGTCCTCAACGACGAGACGGACCCGGAGGTCGATGCGGTCTCCGCGGGCTTATCAGTCGTCAGTGGCACTTTGGACGCCTCTGCAACTGGCTCCGAGGGCGTGAGTGCCTTTAGATCCTCCTCCTTCGCATCGCCCTGGATGTCAATGTCCACGAGCGGCTTGCCCACCTTGGCCATCTCGCCGGCCTCGTAGTGCAGCTTCTTGACGACGCCGGCGAAACGACTCGTGATCTCGACCGAAGCCTTGTCGCTCTGCACCTCGCACAGGGGAGAAAACTCCTCGACGCGCGCCTCGGGCTCGACGAACCATTGTATGATCTCGCACTCGACGATGCCTGTATGGGTGGGGTGGTTAGCATGCGGCAGACGAACAGTGTACTTAGATAGCGGGCGATCAGTGACTCACCTTCGCCAATATCCGCAAGTAGGTATGGCTTGACCACCTTCAGGTCTCTTGTTGCATGAAACCCTCGAGCTGAGGGCGAGGTCCGATTATGGTGTCGCTTCGATGCCGTCGAAGCGGCCACCAGCCTAAGGCCCTGGCACAGGGCACTCTGCCGTTGGAGAGCACGAGAAGTCTGTTGAAGGAACATCATATGCTGTAATTGATCATTCTACGGACTCAGAAACAGAGGACTATTGCTAGACAGAAAGAAACCGAAGTCTTTTCCCCTCCAAACAATGCCAGACATTTCACCATGGCATCTCGGCACCAGTGTGTGTGTACATGGCTTGCGACGGCTTACGGCTTACAGAGAGGGGATGACGTTGAGCCGAGCACTCTCCCCCGACGGTAACCGAGAGGGTACCAAAGGCGGTGAGGACGGATTGGCCCGCTTTGACCTGGCCTGTGTTCCTGCAGCGCAAGCTGGAGAAACTTTTGACCTTTCCGGGGCAGAAAGATCAAGCTACCCTGTTGTCATTAACGCGTTCAACTGACACGATGATGAAGAGAGTGGCCCCCAGAGAAGTAGCATGTCTGCTATGCCAATGCAGGACATTCAGTACATCCTACAGACGTCTTGCGGCTCCGGCCCCTGAAAAACAATCAGCTCCGACACCTAAACCACAACCAGCTCCGGAGCCTCAACCGAAGAAGCCCTCGCCTTTAGATAACGAGGCGCTGGCCGCCGCGCCCAAGTCCTACGGCAAGAAAGTCAAGGAGTTCACCCCCATACCGCTAAGCAGGCCAATCGGCCTCAACTACCCTCCCAGTCCGGGCCAGAACACCGGCGTAGACAACCGCTCGTACAAACAACGGCGCGATGACTTTGTCGACTACTCCAAGCACCTGCAGCGGCGGGAGGAGCTGTAAGTCCTCGTCTGCTGCCGCACCGACGCCCCATCCCCCGCTCTACGAGAACTAACACCTCCGACGGCAGCAAGCACAAGATGGCCAAGCCCTACTTCCGCGACTGGAGCAACATGTCCCTCCACAAGGGCAAGTCCTTCCTCGCGCCCCCGCGCCCCTTCAAGGCCGACGTCTCGCTGTACTTCCCCAACCTCTTCGGGCGCACCCTTCTTAAAGACGACAAGAAGCCGCGCGACACCACCCCCTCCCTACAAGGCAAGCTCTCGGTAGTGACCGTCTTCAGCGGCCTGTGGGCCGAGAACCAGACCAAGACCTTTGTCGACCCAAAGTCCAACCCGGAGCTGCACCGCCTCCTGTCGGAGAACAAGGGAGCCGCGCAGCTGGTGAGGGTCAACATGGAGGACAACTGGGTGCGGGCGGCGCTGGTGGCGCTCTTCATGGGGAACCTGAGGAGGCAGTACGGCAGGGAGAGCTGGGACAAGTACTTCCTGGTGAAGACGCCCGTGTCGGACGAGATCAGGGAGCACATCGGGCTCTTGAACAGCAAGGTCGGGTACGTCTACCTGGTCGACAAGGAGTGCCGCATCCGGTGGGCGGGCAGCGGGAACGCCGAGGGGGACGAGAACCCGGGCTTGGTGAAGGCCGTGCAGCGGGTGCTCGCTGAGATGGGCAGGAAGAGCGCTGCACCGGTGCCGGCAGAGACAGCAGTAGCCGAGGAAGAGAAGCAGTAGCCAGCTTTGGTTGCATATTAGGATAACTTTCTGTACCACCACCAGTGCTGTCGTCGCAGCTCTAGAGATACCCAAAGGAGATACAGTTGTACAACGCAGATACCGTGTACAGCTCCTTCCAGCACTCTGCTCTTAATAACCCAAAGATCCCTTTCCCAACGCCAATGCCAATGCAAGAAACCGTCCCGGCATAAGATCGAAGTGCTCGTGAGCATATCTAGCTCAACGAAGCCTACATGAAGAACCAAAACAACAGGAAGCAGAGGGCAATGAAGCCCCCCATGATAATGCCGTCCCGCCTCTTCTTGGCCGAGATGCGCGTGATCAGCGTGTTTATCCCGGGCACCTGGCTCGCGGCCCCGACGATCCGGCGGTTGATGCTCGCCAGCGTCTCGCCCTGGCTCGCGAAGCTCTCCCTGACCGCGTACGCCTGCGCGAGCACACCGTCGGCGACGCCGTGCGTGCCCTCGATGCGCGCCCGCTCGTCGAGCATGTAGTCGGCCTCGCCGGCGGCCTCGGAGGCGCGGTACGACTCGATGTCGTCGCGCACCGTGGACAGGAGGTTGGCGCGGGAGCGGGCCTCGGACAGGTTCGAGCGGAGCCGGGCGAGGTCGCGCCTGTGGGAGGAGAGCTTGTCGCGGATGAGGGAGAGGTTGGACTGCTTTGTCGCGGATGAGGTGAGGGGTGCTTCCGAGTCCAGGAGGCGGGTTAGTTGGGCGATTACTTTGTCGCGCTGAGGGGGTGTCAGTGCGGGATGTGAGAAGTGGGAGGGAGCTGGGAAGGAGAGGAGAACCTTTTCTAGGAGGTCTTGGAGTTTGGCTTCGACATCTCGCTCTTCTTGGGTTGGTTTCGGGGGGATGTTTGGTACGTTGGAGAATTGTGAGTAGGTCTGGAGTGCTGCTTCTGTCTGCCGTAATGGGATCGTAAGTTCAAGTCCGCTTTGACTGGAGGTCTAGTTGCTTCGTGGGCCGCGTTGCAAGCGAAACGTACCTGGGTTTCTAATGTCCTTGCTTGTTGCCGCAGCTGGGCCCAGCCCGTAGCTCCTGATGCAGCCATGTTTGTGGTATGAGGGAGTCTAAGTAGAGCGCAGAGTCGAAGGTTGGCACGACGTTGCGTTGTTGGCCAGCCGGGTGTCCCTGAGATCGTGGCTCAATTGGGAGATGGGTGTGGCGGTGCGGCTATGCAAGCATGTGACGTACGTACTGTTCCAATGGAAGCTGCGAAGTTGGGAGCGCGGCTTGTGGACGGCTGGTGGCGGCCCGCTCACTCTTCGGTTGCTAAGTTACTTCAAGGCCATGTTCAGAAGTCAATATCAAGGGGGATATCACTAGCTACCTGAAGGTACGGAAAGGTGCACGCAAAGTTTAGGGCGGGTGAAGCGATGATGTTTACATGCTCGCTAAGGCGGCCCCGTGGTTTTCACGAAGGCTTCTGGCTCCAACTGTCTCCCGCTCTGACAGACCATCCAGGTCTTTGAGGAGAATAAAACCATGTACCTTTGCAAAGCCGATTTTTCATGTTCTTATGACTGTAAAACCCTCATTACAGACGCCGTTAATGGACCGAGAACCGTCAACGTCCAAATGCAAGTGGTCAAGCCATTTCCGAACCCCAGGTCCCCAGAACCCTCAGCTTCGTCCCTGCTTCCAGCACCAACACACGCCGCTCCTCCCGCACCGGTTCGTAATCTACCACTTCATCTCGTGGGGCTTGTCGCCCTTGCGGAGGCTGAAAGACGAGGCGAGGTAGGACGCGAGCATGTCGACCTTCTTGATGTTGGCCAGGAGGGCCTTGTCGATGGCCTTCTGGTCCGCTGCCCGGCTGGAGGAGATCTCCTTCTTCTGTTTGAACTGTCAGTGCCCTGATTCTGAGGTCTGTCCGGTCAGCCGCGGGTGATCCGTACCTGTGGCTTCTCTCCCTGCTTGAAGAAAGCCTCCTCGCCGGCCTTCTGCTTAGCCTTCTCGGCGGTGAAGTACTTGGGTTGTGCGATCTCCTCAATCTTCTTCTCGTCGATGCCGGCAAGGTCAACCTTCTGTGATGTGGCGATGACGTAGCGGGCGTTGACGCGGCGGAGGGGAACGCCGTTGATCTTGAAGGGGCCGGTGACGAGGAGGACACCCTGGTCGAGGGACTTCAGGAGGACGACGCGCTTGCCGCGGAAGCGACCGGCGAGGAGGATCAGGACGGTACCGGGCTGGAGGGTCTCCCGAGGAGTCCAGGAGCGGATGGTCTTGCGGACCTGTGCCGAAAGCATGTTAGCATTGAACCATAACTGTTACGGCTTGAACAGCTCCTTCGCGTCCTTTTCCCGGTATTCCACTGCCTTCCACGGAACGCATCTCGTAGCTTGCAGCGAGTCGTCTCCGGATCTAAACGCTGCCTTTGCGATCCCCTAGAGACACGATTTCGAGACCGGGCCTGCGCCATCCTGCATCTCCCGAATCCGCGCTCGATGGAATACCCAGTTTCCAGCCTCGCCTCCTCCGCCGTTTTCTCAGGCATATTCGCGCTGCATCGTCTCAGAACGTACCTTCCGGGGCTGGGCCTCATCGTAGGCAGGGTACCACTTGGGGGCCTTCTCCGAGTGGTGAGGCACCGAACGGGTCGACTTGCCGAAAGTCTTGCTCGTTGGCTGGGACGACATCGTTGCTGTGTTTGGGGGGGACCGAAGGACGAGAGTTGGTGTTGTCGTCTTTTTTGTCGAGGCCTACCTGAGGTTGAAATCTTGTGAACGGCTAAGATTGAGAGATTGTGCGTTTAGCAAAGCCCCGACCCACAGTGCCCTTCCAGATACGGTCTAGCTTAATTGAACGACCCAACACCGGCAGAAACACTCTTGGGCGGTGAAGGGTTTGGGCCCGTGCGCAAGGGTTTTCGAAGGAAGCCCTAATTTTTCTGTTCACGAATTGAAGGGTAACTTGCCCATCAACTAGCCTTGTCGCCGTCGCGCCCGATCACGATACTGTAGACCTCCCCGACTCGACAAACTAATTCACAATGGTGAGTAGCCTTCCTCGAGTTCCTGATGCTCTGCAGATTCTAGTGCACCGCTTGTCGAGACTGTCGTCACCTTGATTGCCCGCGAAACAACTACCGCAAACCGACCCCTCCACTGTTCACGAACATCTGCAACGTTTTCCCCAGCGCCTCGATTGAACCCGTCCGGCTTACCAAAAAATGTCACAGTCTTCCGGAAAGGTCAAGGCCGGCCAATTGTGGTCCAAGAACAAGGAGGATCTCACCAAGCAGCTCACTGAGCTCAAGACCGAGCTGGGCCAGCTCAAGATCCAGAAGATCACCTCTTCCGGCTCCAAGCTGAACAAGATGTACGTTTGAACCGATGCGGAGGAATCCGTTGTCCTCCAGGGCTCTCCGGCCTTGTGAAGGAATGTTGGGAATATCAGCAAGCACCGTGCTGACAAGGACACTCAACCAAAACAGCCACGACATCCGCAAGTCGATCGCCCGCGTCCTGACCATCATCAACGCGAAGCAACGGGCCCAGCTCCGCCTGTTCTACAAGGGCAAGAAGTACCTCCCCCTCGACCTCCGCGCCAAGCAGACCCGCGCCATCCGCCGTAGACTCTCGCCCGAGGACGCCTCAAGACAGCTCACCAAGACCAAGAAGCGGGCGTCGCACTTCCCGCAGCGGAAGTTTGCCGTCAAGGTGCGCAAAAAAAAAACCCCCCTCCATAATACACTCGTGTCGAGTGCCGTCGTCCACTGACTCTCTGCGTTGCGATAAAACCAGGCCGCGTAAATGCTTTTTTCCTGCGAACGGGGGATAGAGACGGACGACTAGGGGGTGGTTTGTGTTTGGTCAAATCAGGCAACCGGCGGCGTGGGGGGTTTTCACAAAAGATTTCTCTCACACTACGACTTCTTGCATGGCATCCCGGGGGAAAAGGGTTCTTTAAGGGTGTTATTAACGACTCGACTCGGCCAGCAAAGGACATAGCTGCCCAAAAAAATGAAAGCCTAGGGGCTGAACATGAACAAACCCAACCCAACCCTGTTTACTTCGTTTGGGACATCTTGGGAATGAGTCCGGTGGGACGTTAATTCACACTTTCCCGCCTTCCCTCCCCTGCTCTCCGCCGACTTATTGAGAGCCCCCATGCCAGCTTACACATGTACATGTGTATATCGACGTTCACACACAAGCTCTTCCGTTAGCGTGGATGTTTTCGCTCTGGCAGAGATTACGCACATAGACCCGTTGCTGGGCGCCCGGCTCGAGAGTTCGTCTTGATACTCACTGAGAGCTTGGGAATCAGTAGAGGTCACATACATACAGCCTTGGCATTTGCTAACTCGTTCGGCACGCGATACGCAGATAGAAGGTGTGTCTAGAGCAAGTCGTTCTTTTCCAGTCGTCTATCTTTCGAGAGCAGCCTCACGCTCTGGAGAAGCGTTTGGCTCTTGACCGTGAGGGTTACTACCCCCCTATTCCCTTCCTTGTCTCTGAACCGCCCTTTTACGCCAGTCCGATACCCCATGAAGCAGACCGCTGCCCAACCGCTAGATCTAGACATTAAGGAATAAAACCGCTTTTGACCATGATGGCCATCGCATTTCCTTAGTGAATCCTTCCGCTCAGCGAAACCATAGTGTCCCTTCCACCCCCTCATGCCCTAGCTCCTTCTTCCTGATCACCGACTCCTCCTCTTCCTCATCGGCTGCCCGTCATCTTCTGCCCTCCCGTGCAGGACCTCCATCACACCGTCACTGTCAGTCGTGATTCCCTCCACACCCTTCGCGTCCCCGCCCGTCGCCGTCGCGGCATGGCTCTTTTGGTGCCGCCTCAGCTGGTCGAGCCTGTGGAACGTCTTGTCGCACCCGGGTTCGCTGCAGCTGAACCGCCCCTTGGTCTCGTGGATGCGCTTGTGCTTGGACAGGTTGGACGACTCGCTGAACGCCTTGCCGCAGATGGGGCATTTGAGGGGCTTGTCGCCCGTGTGGATGCGGCGGTGCATAGCTGGACACGCGCGTTAGTTTGGGGTTGGTAATGGTAGTGTGGCGACAGGGAAAGAAGACTTACTGAGGGCGCTCTGCTGTCTAAACGTCTTGCCGCAGCCCTCCCAGTCGCATCTCAGGGGCTTCTCGTCGCTGTGGATGAGCATGTGTTGCGTAAGTGCCTGTTGGGCCGAGAATCTCTGCCCGCATTGCTCGCATGCGTAGGGTTTGCCTAGGGAGGTTGCGAAGTCAGTATGCTGGACAAGATTTGTGGGTATCCCCTGACATGGGACTTACGGCCGATATGCGTGTGCATGTGTCTCTCGATCTTGCTGCGCTGCGGGAACCCCTCTTTCGCGTGTCCCCGCCTCTTGCAACTCTCCCAGCAGCACATGAACCCGTGTGCCCCTTTCTCCAGCTTCTGTATGTGTTCGGCGTTGACGTGCCCGAAGAGAGCCTCGCTATCGGCGAAGATCTGCCCGCACCGCTCCCCGGTCTCGGGGTCGCACCAGAGACATTGCTGCTGCTCGCACTCAGTACCCGTGGCTCCTTGGGAGACGGTGCTCGAGCGGCTCTGGTGGCCGGATGGTTTCTGGGGGTTCGATATGTCTTGCGAAAGCGACAGAGGCGTCGGTGGGAAGGACACATGTGGACTATGTGTTGCGGGAGACAATGACGGCTCTAGACCGTAGGGCGAGGAGCTAGACAGTATCCTCGTCGGTAGTTGCGGTGCTGCTGCTGCGTTGTAGAAGTTCCCCTGCGCGAGCACGTTCTCCAGGAAAGGCCGGTGTTGCGTGTTGAAGTGCTCAACGAGAGCCTGAGGGTTGGATATCTCCGCCCCACATCCGTGAAACTGCACGTGGTTTTGGGAGGAAAAGTTGGCGGTTCCATCGTTATCGAAGCTATTTAAGGAGAAGGGGTTGTAGAGGTCGGAGAAAGAGCCCAGCTGGAAATCGAAGGAGTCTGGAAAGGGACAGGACTGAAAGTGTTGGAAGATTTGGGGGTTGGTGATCAGGCATGGCCCAGTGCAACCAGACGATGCAAGATCAGTGTGAGCCGTGCTGATGTGCTTCACTACATCCCACGGCGTGATCGCAGTCAGGTCGGGCATCTCATGGTAGAAGGGTTGTTGAGCCGACGATAGCTCCTGGCCTCCAATTCCTGTTGTCCATAGTCAGCACCCCGAGCATAGCACGTGTCTCTCACTAAATAACTCACCTTGTTGCGCTGTGACCTGGCTCTGCTGCTGAGGAGGTTCTACCCCAAATGCGGCCAAGGTTGCCGCTGCGACGACAACCTCAGACGGCATCTTCTCAGGGCAATTCGTGTCCGGGCAGTCTTTCTCGGGGCAGTGCCGGTCCGTACAAGCATCTTCTCGGTCGGCACAAGACTCATCGGTACAGGGATCGGCAAGGCCGCAGTTGCTATCGCAGTCTGTCGTGGCAGACCCTACCGACTCATTGTCATCATCCTGCTCCTGGGTCTCCATTGGTGTATGTTGGAGGGGTTGATGAGTGTAGTGTTGGTGTTCATACTGCGACGGTAGATAGCCAAACTGTCCTGCATTCTGGGATGCTGTCTGGTCATTGAAGCCAAAGGCCATATGCTCTGGTTGTATGGCTACCGGCATGAAGCCGGCCGGCAGCTGGTTTGTCTCGGAACCGTAGAAGCCACGCTGCATGTAGGTGCCATCTTGCACCGGGTCGCTGGCGAGGTTAGAGCCGTTGTGAGAGTGATAGCCTGTCGTGTCCCAGAAGTTGTTGTACGACGCGAGCGACGACAAGTCAGATTGTCCAAAGAAGCCACTCTGGTCCATGGATATGACATCGTCCTGGTGGTGGAACCCGGTCACCTTGCCGTTGTGCGAGGCTGCCATGGCTCACAAATGACAGCGGTCCGAGGCAGGGAGCAGGGAGCAGATCGCGCACCGTGACATGTGCGTAGACTGTGTGTGTCGTGCACGGTAGGGTTGTAATTACCGAGTTTCTTCTACAGGATCCCAAATGGAATCTTCCACATTCAGATTCCAGTCCAAGCGACAGGTCGTGGAAGACGCAATCTTCCAAGTCTTTGTGAAGGCGGATGACGCGGAGCCAAGGGTCCTTTCGGGGGACTCGCGAGTTTGATGATTTTTGTGTGAGCGCTGAGCTCGAGAGAACCCTGATGGCTCTGCTGAAAGTGACGACTGGCGGCAATGTGGGGAACCCTCCCTCTTAGCTTCGAAGGTAGGTACTGTACCTTAGTCCAGATCACTGGCACGCACGCCGCTTCCAAACAAAAGACTCGAATGCGTAAGCAAGGTGATATATCCAGTGCCGGTAACCTCTCGCCTTGCTTTGCCTGCTTGACAACCAGTCATAATGTCTACACTGTATATGTTGCGAATGTGCGGTTCTTCACATCGCGATCTTCAAGTTTAAGTCCCGTCAGTACTAATAGTCTCAACGGGATGACGGGAAACCTGCTTGTTTCGTCTCTCATACCTGCTGGTTATTTACACAGAGGGGCAAGGGAATATTGCCCGCAGGGACTGACAAATAACTGGAAGTCTTGATTGAGCATGTTTGGCCTCATGGATTTCCAGCCCAGAAGGCAAGAGTAGGAACCTACATCACCTCATGACTTTGACGCTTCCCGCTTATCGCCTCCAAGCGCTGCTTATCTTAGCCTGGACCCCTCCTCCCCACCTTCCTTCGTACCTCGCCGGTACCGACTTGCCGTGTGTGTTTGGTGCAAGCCGGGGGTGTTCAGTGAACAGCCTCAACAGAGCTTGGCTAGACACGTAACTCCATCCATCCCATGTTTGCATCCAATCCTGTACATATTGCTTTTATCTGACATGCGAGGCTCCTGGGCCCTGTGATGACTGCGAACTATTAACTTGCTAGCTTCTCCATCTTGCTTGCAGTATCAACTCTTGGCCTCCCCGATCATCTCATCTCATCTCTTACGCAGCCCTCCTCTCGCGAATACTCTCTCAAGTACTCCCATAGATAACAAAAGAGAATGGGCGGCCTCTGCAGCAAACAAGAAGGCGACCCCTTCGCCCAGCCCGGCCGCCGTCTGGACTCTGCCCCGCCCGCTCGTACGTCGGCACCGACGTCCTCGGTGCCCGGCAACGCGGCAAAACCAAAGATAGGCGGGCCGCCACGGACGCTCGGCGGCGGTGGAGGAGGAGCATCATCGTCATCAGACGCCGAAGACGCTAGACGACGAGCGGCAGCTGCTGCCGAGGTGAGTCAACTCGAGAGACGGTTCGAAGGAAACCAGGTGGAATGATTACTGATGACATGGAAACCCAGGCCCGCGCCCAAGGGGCTTCTAAAGGAGGGAAACTGTCGGCTCAGCTGCAAGCGCAGAAGAAGCAGACGAGGAACGATACGCTCAAGGAAGCGAGCGAGACGGAGAGGAGAAGACGGGACCAGGATGCTACTGCTGAGGTTATCGCGCACAACTAGCCTGGCGAGGAGAGGGTGGTCGTTGTGTGGTGGTATAATAGGGCTGTCGAAAGTTCTGGGAGTGGTATCTGGTGGCTATTTGCGATATCGATGCAGTTATGTCGTCACGACAATAGGTTGGAGTTCAGGGAAGGGCTTGCTGGGTCGTTTAACATGAAAGCGTCTCATATTACCAGGCTCCTTTAAATTCCATGGTGGCCCACGCCTGCGGTTCTGTGTCGTACAAATACCCAGCCGCTCTCAAGACCGTCCTTGGCTAATATACTGATAAGACATGATGTGACACACAACATGACACTACTACGTAATCGTATACCTGCCGCTCGCAGGAGCGCGGCTTTCCGCGTCCGCAGCGGCGATTGTCCCTTCCTTGAGCAGGCGCGTCATCTCCGCCAGCGCATTGCCAACCGCCACCTCGGTGTCGCCCTCGATAAGGATGTACAACTTGGGCTCGCCGCCCGGTGGAGGCTCCTTGCCCGGAGCGTAATAGTTGCCTTTGGTAGTGATAGACGTGCCGGTCGAGTCCAGGATCTTGGCCACGTTCGTCCTGTTCGTGACGGCCCATCTGGCCTTTTGCGGAAAGTCGTTGATCTCCAGCGTCGCGTGGAAGGCGCCGGCATCGGGTCCCTTGTTATCGATCGACTGGCCCGGCCGCAGCTGCCCGGCCTTTGCGAGACGTGCGTTGATCTGACTGATCGCGGAGGCAGCCTTATCCAGAGCACCTCCTCCACTGCCACCAGCCTTGCCGGCAGTGACGGCGCTGGCCTTGATCGGCGGCATGTTGACGGGCGACTTGATTTCCTCCTCAGCCTTCGCCGCGTCCCGAGACTGGATAGCTGAAGCGGCTGACTGGATAGCAGTGGCGGCCTTCTTCTTCTTCTCGTCCTCCTTGTCGTCTTCCTCCTTGACGTCGTCGTCATCTCCTTCTGTCTTGTGCGACTTGCGCTCCCTCAGACGGGCAGCCTCGCGCTCCTTGTCCAGCCTCTCGAGACCCTTGCCGCCAAAGCCGCTGCTGTCCTTGGCCTTCCCTTCCTTGACCTTCTTCTTGTGCGCCTTGGCCATTTCGGCCAGGCGTTCAGGGACCGGCTGTCCGCTCTGTTCCATAGCTTTGGCGATGCCCACAGCACAGTCTTCTTGCTCCGGGGTGACGAATGTCACTGCTGTGCCCGTGTTTCCAGCCCGACCAGTGCGGCCGGCCCTGTGCACATAGTCCTCGAGATGGTTGGGCGCATCGTAGTTGATGACGAGTTTCAGCTGCTTGACATCCAGACCGCGAGCGGCAACTGACGTGGCGATCAGGATAGGACATATTCCGGCTTTGAAGTCTGAGATCGTCGAGTCTCGGTCACTCTGGTCTTTTCCGCCGTGGAGCGACATGCATCCGTAGCCTCTCCGCAGTAGTTCCCTCAGAAGGTCGTCCGCCTTCTCTTGACGCTCGACGAAGATGAGCGCCCTAACATCATCATCATCTCTGTAGAGTTCGCCCAGAAGCTCGAGTGTCCGGACAAACTTGTCCTTCTCTTCTCGAATCTCAACGATCTGAGTGATCTCTTTGGCGACCACGCTCTTGCCTCCGACAGTGATCTCGATTGGATCTCTCAGCACCTCTTTGGTCAAGGTGTCAATCATACGAGGCATGGTGGCTGAAAAGAGAATCGTCTGCCGGTCCGGGCGGACGTTGGCGAAGATCTTCTTGACCTGAGGCCCGAAACCCATGTCGAACATGCGGTCAGCCTCGTCGAGGACCAGGAAGGAGGCCCTCTTGAGATTAGTGACGCGACCTTGGTTGGCTGCCAAGAGGTCGATCATCCGTCCAGGGGTAGCCACCACGATCTCGGCTCCGCGCTTCAACTCTGCGATCTGGTCTTTGATGGGGGCTCCGCCGTACACTGCCACAGCCCGCAGCCCAAGGACCTTGGCAAACGGCTTACACTCACGATGGATTTGCACGGCAAGTTCTCGCGTGGGAGTCATGATCAAGCCGATTGGGCCGTCTGTATCTCCCACCGGCTCCTGGTCCTTGATGTGGCGAAACATCGGGAGAAGGAAGGCCATAGTCTTTCCGGAGCCAGTCTTGGCAACACCGACAACGTCGCGACCAGACATGATAATTGGCAGAGCCTGCATCTGGATAGGCGTGGGCTTCTCGTAGCCGAGTTTCTCGATCGTGTCGAGGATAGGCCGGGTTAAGCCGCAATGCGACCATTTCTGCACCGGCTTGGGGACGTTTTTGCCGGATACCTTGATACCGTCAAGCTCCAGTCGGAGCAAATCCGCCTCTTCCTCGGTCAACTGGCTGAGCTCGTAGGGTTCTACCCAGAAGTTCTTCCTGATCGGGTTCAGCTTGATCTTGCTGTAGTCAATGGTCGGGATATCCTTCTTCTGCTTGCGTTTCGCGGCCATGGCGAGAATAGACGCAGGGTCAGCGTCATCTTTTTCTTCGAATCCGTAGTCATCGTCATCAAAGTACGCCTCAGGTTCCTGAACAGGCTTAGCTGTGGAGGATTTCGGCTTAGAAACAGGAGCTGTATCATCGAGGCCAGCCATGAAGGCGTCTAGAGGGTCAACTTCTTCTTCGTCAACCTCCATGCTCTCAGGCTCAGGCGCAGCGGTGCCCTTTTCTTCG
Organism: Coniochaeta hoffmannii; assembly: GCA_030052785.1. NCBI lineage: Eukaryota > Fungi > Ascomycota > Sordariomycetes > Coniochaetales > Coniochaetaceae > Coniochaeta > Coniochaeta hoffmannii. The sequence continues at coordinate 91,665 of JANBVN010000094.1, read as the reverse complement.
GACTCTGCCTTAGTGTCCTCGTCGGTTTGCATGGCCATGCTCTGTTGGAGGATCCGCTCTTCGCGACGCTCGTGAGCGGCTCTTGCCGCAGCAGCAGCTTCTTCCTCTGTTCCCGCGTCGAAGTCATCAACATCATCCCCTTCGTCGTCTTCGTCTTGGCCAACCTCTGGTCCGTCGTTGGTCTCTTCAAGCGCCATTTCCGGCAGCTTCAGCAGCTTCCGCTTCGTCGTCTCCTCATCGTCTAGATCAAGCTTGCGTTTGGAAGAGGCCTTGTCAGCGTCTGCGGCAGCTTTGGAAAAGCCAAATCCGCTTATGGCTCTCTTTGCTGGCAGCGCAGAGGCCTTCGATATGCTGGTGAAGGCGGCGGGTTTTACAACAGGTGGTTGGCCCTTGATTTCGCCCAGCTTGGTCGGAGAGTGGCTTCTCGCTGACGCCTTGGCCTTTGCAATAGCTTTTGGGTCGAACTTTCCGGCATATGGGAGGGGAGATGCTTCCTTGGCCGACCGTGGCGTACTGGCGCCATCCTGGACGGGACTCGCCACTGAGGGCGAAGCAATCGTAGGTGTACCCGTGGCTTTCTGATCCATTTCGGCAAGGAGCTTCCGGGTAGTAAGAGGGTTCGCCTCATTCTCCTTGGCTTCTTTAGCAGCGTGTTTCTCCTTCCAAGCTTGCAGTTTCCGAAGACGTTCAGCCTTACGCTCGGCCTCCTTATCAGCCTCTGATTGGGTCTGTGTTGGTGCAGACTTAGCTGTCTGCGGTGAAGAGTTAGCGGGATTCTCGACACGTCCGCCAGTGATGGATTTGCATACCTCCGGTCCATTGTTACTTGTGCCATTTGTCGTGGTCTGGCCATATCTCCGAGAATCACTACCCCTGCTGCGCGGGCGAGATTCAGTAGTTCCGTCTCGGCGATCTCTGGTTTTCTCACGAGGGTCGTCTATCCGGGAACCACGCTGGTCCTTCTCCGCATCTCGGCTCCTCTGTCTCCGACGGTCGGGTGAGCGAGGCTTATCGCCGCCCCTGCCCCTTGACCGCGAGCGGCGACGGTCACGGGCGCCCCCACCGTCACGACGTGACCCGTAGTAGCCATCCTGGCGACGGTCTAGAGACCTGTCCCGTCGTCGATATCCATCATGGTCGCGGCCGCGGTCCCGATGGTCGCGTGGCCCGTCGCGGTATCGACGCTGCGAGTCATCTGCGTTAGAGTGTCTAGAATGCTTTGCGCATAGAAGAGGCAAGGATCTTACATCTGCAGGGCTGCGGGAGCGACTCAGCCGGCCATGGTTGCGATGATCGTCGCGTCGGCTGCGGTCGTAGAGATCATCATCTTTGCGATGCTTCCTCGCGGAGCGGCTTCCTGCTGGAGATGGTGAGCGAGTGTCCCCCCGCGGAGCCATTTCGTTTGTAGTAATGATGGCTCAGCAACTCAGTTCGTGTGGTGAGAAGTACTCTTTACAAGGACTCGGTGGCGCTATCGGGAATGTCAAGAGCGACGATGAGATGGGAAGCAGTCCAAGCCACTGCCCGCGACCGCGCTGATCTGGTCAGACTAGATGCCACAGCACAATGAGGCTAAGTACCAAGCATAGGGGCGTGGTCGCGTTGTTGGTGCTGAAGGTCGATCACAAGGGCTGAGTGAGGTAGTTAATGTTGGCAAGGCTGCCCCGACTGCCTACCCTTCGGTGAAGTTCTGGTCTCACAACTTTTGGCCAGCTGGTCCGTGCTGAACTGCGCTAGAGATAAGGTGGCCCCGCAGTCAAGCCACAGCAACTGTGCTGGTCCGTGCCCTGCCCCTGTGCATCATTGTGGAACCCTGTAAACGAAACGCAGGAGGTTGGGGGCTGAGTGCAATAGCAACCAGGGTGAGCTTCATGCGCGCTCGGGTCCGCACTTCTAGACGTCAACTTGACGACCATTGGAGCTCCTGCCGTTCAGCCACATCGACAACACAAACAATCAATCACCTACGGGAGCTCAATCGTACGTCTGCGAGTTGTGTTCTGCGCCAAGATGTGGTCCTCCGTCCGGTCGACAGCTGCGCGACAGCTACGCGTCAGCCGAGCAGCCAAGGTCAACACCGGCCTCACCGCAAGCTCACGTGTCGCAAGCCGTCCAGCCAACTTCGTCATCCCGACCTCGTACCGCCTCGTCCTCTGCAGCAGGAGTTTCTCCCACACCGGCGATCAACTAGCGGCGGAGAAGGCCGCAGCGAAGCCAAGGGCGAAGAAGTCGACGACGACAACGGCCGCGAAGAAGAAGAAGCCCGCAGCCAAAAAGGCCACCGCGAAGAAGGCAGCCGGCACAAAAAAGACGGCCAAGAAGCCCGCTGCGAAGAGGGCGGCGCCGAAGAAGCGCGTGAGGAAGGCGCTGTCGCCGGAGGACAAGCTGAAGAAGGAGGTCCGGGAGCTCAAGAAGGTTGCTCTGCTTCAGGAACCCAAGAAGCTGCCGGATCGGGCATGGCTTGTCTATGTCGCGCAGAACACGCAGAACCTGACTCCAGATTCGCTGGCGGAGACCATCAGGGCGCTGGCCTCGCAGTACAACTCTCTGGGCTCGTTTGAGAAAGAGGTATGTCCTCGAACCCCACGGTCACGTACAGGCATGGCAAGAGCACAATCACTGACGGCAGCATCTAGCGTCTCGAGGCTGCAGCGCACCAGAACCGCCTCGCCAACGAGGCGGCCTACAAGGCCTGGGTGGAGGCCCACAGTCCCGTCGAGATCGACGCCGCCAACCGCGCCCGCCAACGGCTGCGGCGCATCTCGCCCGCCCACAAGAGGAAGACGGACATCAAGGACAGCCGCTTGCCCAAGCGGGGCCTGACATCCTACACGTATTTCACCAAGTCGAAGTGGGCAACCGGCGAGCTTGCCGGGGAGTCGTTCCGGGATGCGGCGTCGAGCATTGCGAAGGAGTGGAAATCTCTGAGCGCTGCGGAGAAGAAGGTACGTATCTCACGATTACTCGAGCAAGCGATAACAGCATCGAGACTAACGCTGTGCAAACAGGCGTTTGAGGACACTGCGGCGGCAGATGCGGAACGGTATGCAAAGGACGTCAAGTCCGTGCTCCACCGCGAGGTCCGCAGCAACAGCCCTGCGGCCTAAGGGGAAGCTGCCTTGCTGCTTGGTTTATCGGAGTCTTGTTGTTTGTACTATACGTGTGGCCGGTCTTCCTTCTACTGGTTTTGAGCTGTATACCTTGTGTTGAGGTTTGCAAGGGGCTACTATCACATGGAGTCTGGGAGGTAAGACCTACTTCACCTTCTTCAGGTCGGATATTCTTTGCGCAGTGCAAGAGGTCGAGCTTCAGTGCTACCGTGTTTCCTTACAGTACGGATATCGGGGTCACCATAGGATATTTCAAATGTTCAGTCACGAGATGCGAACCTTGTGCAAGTCCTGAAGGCAGCAGTATTGCACGCCGGGTGTTTAGGGCTAGACCAGCACCAGCTATGCAGTCTCAATGCGAATGGGTATCTTATCCAAAACTCCAGAACAAGGGCGCCGTAATGGTATATCCAGCCTACATCCTTTGATACTTGGGCTCCATGACAACGATCACCTCGCCATCACCGCCAATCCAAGTCGTCTCCGAATAGTTCAACTCCCTCCGGCTCGCCAGATACAGCAAAAGATGCATATGCCCAGCCACGCATCCCCAGCAATACAGCCGTATCCAGTTGTAGTCCTTGTCTCGACGGCACCATATCCCCCAACCAGCGTCGCCGTTACTGACGTAGTTGGTAAGGAAGCCCCAGGCGTCGCGCCGGATGTTATCGGGCCACGCCGAGCAATCCACGCACCAGTACCCCCGCTCGAACGGCCGGAGCTCGCGGCTCTGCCGGTTGGGCTGGAAGCGCTTCCGGATGTCCATGTCCTGGGCCAGCTTGTCGAGCTTTTGCGTGAGTATGCTCGAGACCGTGAGGGCCGCGCAGCCCACCGGCGGCTCGGGCGAGTGGATCTCGAGGCCGTCGGCTGTCTGGCGGGCCCGCTGCCGTCGGGCTAGCTGGCGGTTCTTGGCTTGGTCCTGGCGAGGGCCGATGTCGCTGGTGCTGCGACCCAGAGCCGTCGGGTTCAGGCCGGACAGTGAGCGCTTCTGTCTTTTGGCAGGTGGTGGTGGCGGGGGTTCTGAGTCGGCTCGGGACGATCGGATGAGATCTGCTGTTGAGGGAGGAAGTGATGACGGGATGGTGTTGGCTTCAGCGGACTGTAGCATGGTTTCGCCTGCTGAACGTGAGGATTCAGCAGCGGGAAGGGCAGACCATGTTTGTTGGGTAGGAAGTGGTGAAGAGACCACTACCGTTTTCGACGTGGTTTCAGGCGGGCCTGGCGGCCCAGTTCGCTTGGGAACGGATGACGACGGAGTCTGCGGTATGACTTGAAGTGCGGACGCGAATCTTCGATTAGGGTCAAGTGCTTTCGTAAATGCTTTCGCTACAGAGGCTGGCAGAGATGGCCGGTCCGCTTGTTTCGCTGGTGAAGACGTGGGTTCGGCGGGAGGCAGTGACTGAGACTTGTTGGACTGGCTACTATCGAAGCCTTGTAGATAGTGCTCCAGTATCCTGGTGGGAGAAGAATATCTCGCAATGCTGATGTCGTTGTTGGGGATCGAGTCTTCGATGACACTAGGCGGCGCCCTCCATGACGACTGAGACTCGCCGCCTTCTCCCGCGCCTCTAGCAGTGTTCCTTGGCAAGCCGGGTGAGTTGAGGTTATGCGCAACGCTACCAAACGATAGCTCCGGTGACGCGAAGGGGCCCGCCTCGAAGCTTGGAACAGGTGGCTGTCGCGGTCCTTGCGACAGTATTCCTGCGGCGAGTGAACTCCCAGTCTCCTGATCCTGTGTCGCGCTGTGTCCAAAGGACCCTAAGGTGGTCCTTGTAGTTGGCTCAAATGCAAGGTAAGCGGCCGCCAAAGTCCTATAGCTAGTGTCATCCGCAGCTCTGCTAGGTGCTGTTATGTGAACCAGAATCTCCGTGTCCCGGTTTCTGCTGCTCATGATGGCTAGTTCACTGCGCTCGCAGCCCGTGTTGAACTTGGTACGGTATTTGAGGATTTGATAGTGGCGGAGATAGGGTGCAGCAAGACACCGGAAGGATATATATACGGAAGAATCTCATCCCCCACTAGACTAACAAGAAGCTAGGGCGAGTGAATCTATAGAAGAGGCTGACCACGATGAATGTTGAGTTTGACCGTGAGAGTTTGCAAACCATGTTTGTCTCATTGTTGCTCGACGGTGGGGCATTGCGAAAAGCTGCCTGAGCATTCAACATTGTGGTTTCGCAACAGTTACGTTTATTCCAACTTCATAATTTCCTGGGACATCAACTCCATCCATCATTGCGTCAAGGGACAGGTTGAGTATTAATTCTTTTGATGTACTAGTCTATTTGATTCCATCCAACGTCTATATGCATTAGTATGGCTGTCGTCTCTTCATTCGGTCGTCATCGAACCCACCCCGTCTCGTCCGCACATCCAGCCATATGTTTTTGCTGAACATCCTCTTCACATGCAACAACTGCCCAAACATGACTACCCTCAGCATCAGAAGGCCTGTCATACCGCCGCCTCAGCACTTTCGACCTTTGGCTTATCAGCATGGTTGAACAAATACAGAACCGCCACGAGCAGTTTGCCAGCAGCAGACACCACAACCGCAGTAGCAGAACCAGCAGCCCTATATATCACAGCTCCAATCAGCGACCCGATGAAAAGCGTCAGCAAGAACGCCGCGCGCCGATTCCTCGGCCTATTCTTGAGAGCCAACAGGTTCGGATCGATCAGCAAGTCCACCCACGCCGCGGTCGCCATGGCTGTGCTGATCTCCGTCATCATGAGGGACCGGGACTGCACGACCTGGCTGCCCGCCGCGAAGGCCAGGAGCCCGATCGCGACGAGCGTCACGGCCGTCGAGGCGAGCTGCACCCCGTGCGCGTACTGTATCCCCGCCGCCGCGAAGACGAGGCACGCCTGCACGAAGTTGCAGGCCATCAGCCACAGCCGGCAGCGCGGGCCGAACATGTGGCCCAGCTGGCCCGTGAGCCAGCCGCCGGCGAGGAAGAAGCCCAGGGCGACGCCGATGTTGGACGTCACGAACATCTCGCCTCTGGCCTCGGGCAGGACGAGGGCCAGGGCGAGAAAGACGGTGTTGCCGGTCTGGTTGGAGGTGAAGCAGTGGAAGTCGGGGAACGAAATGGCGTCTGTGGGGTGTGGCTGTCTTAGCGGTGTCTAGAGGGTCCCAGTTGCCTGCGGATGCTTACCTTGAACGCCGGTGCAGAAGGTGAGGATGAGGAGCTCGGTCTCTGCCAATACTGATGGTCGGACATCAGCTGTGAGATGCTGCCATATTCCCGAGTCGGATGAAGATGGGGTTGCTGGACTCGGAGGTGGTGAATCGAGTGGCCTCGCTAGGTCGAGCGTAGATTTCTCGGCTTGTTGTGCTGGCAAGGTCTCAGTGCTCTCTGCCATCTTTTCCTGGCTGCTAGTGTAGACGAACGGTAGATCGACAGTAAGTGAATGCTTTTGCCTATATCAGACAAATTGACATAGAGATAACAAAAACAAACGATAACAGGGGGTAAGCAAGAAACTCTTCTTGTATGAATGGGAAAGTATGGACACAAGAGCAAAACAACCTTTTCTCGGTGAAGAACCGAACGAACGCCCGTAGCCGCTGCCGGCTTCCGCCGCCACTCGTACCGCAGAGAGATCCCAGTCATGTCTCTCGATAACGGTCAGGTTCCTCAGATTTGAAGGGACCGACGCCCGCGACGTTGGATTTTGATGGATCCACACCGACACCCGGCACCTTGGCTCAACGAAGACTTGCCCAGCGACGCACTCTATCCTGGCTGTGCATGGCCAACAAGTGTAAGGGTATGGATTAACCATGCACCGGGTGTAAGAGAGGATTGAAAATTGCTCAGTCTTCGCTTCTCATGCAGCCTGCTGCATGCCGATACGATCACAGCGAAACCCTGGTGGGTATCCGGAGCCCGGCCGCTGCAGTGCCCGATCAGCGGGTTCAACCTGGATCGGAGGAGCCAGGATGCAGATCATGAAAACACCTTTGTCATAGCCTCGAACTCCTAGATAATGAGTCAGTATCGGCACCAACCGTTGAATGTCGAGTCGAACGTTCCGGATGTGCTCCGGAGTGGATCCCAGGCTCGGCCGGGAAAAGTGGGTTCTTATCCGGCAGGCCGGCCGGCTTAGGTAATGCTCGCTTGGGGCCGGTCGAGGCCGAAGTCCGATTGCCGCGACAGCCGTGATTATTTCGCTTCGACAGGTCGGTCTCCCTTGAACCTCTTCTCGCATTTCTGGTCCACAGTCTTCTAATGGAACACCAAGGGACCATGTTCGACAATAACGCCGATGCCATGTAAATGGGATAGAATTTCCTTGGTTAAAGGGCCCTTCTGTGGCTGTCATGGTGAGGTGAGCTATCAACAAACAACCTGCAAAGGTCACCTGTCGTTGTTCACCACCTTGAGAGGCGCGCTGTGAGGCGCGTCGCGTCCCACACGTGTTCCTCCGCCTCGGTGCTTCCAGATGTCTCGCAGCAAAAGCGCTAGCCCGTCGAATTCGCAACCAGACATTTAGCCCAATGGGCTACTCGCGTCTAAACCTTCCAAGAGTTGGAATGGGGTGTGATGAAGGCTTGTGTCACGATCATTTGCTGCACCCAAATGACCATACATACGTACTAATACCGATGGAAGGGAGCCACTGTTGCTGGGTAGGACAGATCTGAGGAATCGACAATGCGCGCAGAAGTACCGGCTTCAAGAATGCTAACAGGTCCGGAGCTAACCGTCATCGTCCTGGGCCAGCACCATTGCCAGGTCTGGCCAGAGAAACTCTTCAGGAGAATGCCTTCAGTTTGCACTAACAACCACACTACCTCACACTACCACCGTAAATATCTGGCGTATGGCCAAGCACTGCCGCAAAGGAATGGCTCAGGCGGCGAACTTTGGGGCCAGGGAAGAGCTAGCGCTATAGTTGCCTGCCCTCCTGAGAAGATATGTCGACCTTGAGCACGGGTCGAGACCTTCGTTGGCCCTAGGAAGCAGTCAGAAAGGTCGAATACAAAAGGTGCACCCGGTTCTCCATTCGCAGCAGTAACTGAGGTCCATTCGTCCCCTTCTCGAAGCCGCGTCTGTTTCCGTGTCATATACCGCTCTGCCGTTGTGTTCAAGATGCGAGCAAGGTCGATCAATGTTGCTGCGCTCGGCGCGGGACTGCTTTCCCACCTGGTCGCCGGTTACCGCGAGTGCGAGACACCTGAGGAAGCGCTACAGTGGTTCAACTACGACGTCCCGGTTCCCCTCAAATGCGTGGCGCAAATGAGCGAGCAAGCGACGGAGTTCTGCCGCAGCTACCTAGAGCTTGAACCCGTGACCTCGTATCTCAGCACCGTAACACCGGAGGCGCCCTCCCCAGTGACAGTGTCAGAGACAACCACGACCCTAACGACCACGACAGAAGAAGTGTAAGTATCCCCAGCCCCTGAGCAGCTGAGCTACGTCAGAAACCCGGGCAGATGGACTGACGCGATTTCCAGGTTTACCACACTGCCGGTAACGTCCTACACCACCGTCACCGGAGTCACGATGTCGATAGAGACGACAACAACGACTAGATATCCGCTCAAGGCGAAGCGGGGCTTCGCCTACCCTCGGCCCGTGTGCGCGTTGAACCCGGCTACCTGCCTCAACCTGGCCACCGACTGCGTGGACCTAACGGCGCCCAACTTGCTTCGGCGCTCGCCCTTCAAGCTCGAGGACTACTGCAGGTGCCTCGGCATCCCGACCGAGACCGTGACAGCCGACGCGAGCACGATGACGTTCGAGACCAGCACGGCCACCGAGACGACCTTCGAGACCAGTCTCCTGTCGGAGACGACTACCCAGACTCTGGTGGATGTCACTCTGATCACCGAGACCACCTTCAGCACGGAGGTAAGTCTGATCGCACCATCGGTTTTGGATGCAATTTTCGAGGTTGAGGACGATCTAATAACTGACGACTCTTCGTTAGGTCGAGACACGCACGCAGACGGTTGACATTCTCACTTGAACTGCATTGTCCCCTAATGTCGGCTCGGCGCTGAAACCTCGAAGGTGTTGTTTCAGGTATGATTTGTGGATATATCCAGATCAGGGCGCTCGCAGAAGGGGGTAGGTCACTTGAGGGCTAGACATTTTTTTGCGACTGTAGGGAGCTGGTGATGGTTTGGCGCGGGGTTCTACAATCTTTGGAAGGCTGCTTGACGATTGGCTGTTGCGTGAGGTCAGTGGCTGATGCCTTACTGCAACAGCTTTTGTGGCAAGTCCGTGTGGATCTTCTGTTGCTGGCGAATATCAAGAACTTTGATGCTGTTATGAGCATTGATGTCGATGTGACAAAGCACAGCTATGGCATTGCTATTGCTGTCGTCGAGCGACGCGAATCACCAAATCTGGAGCCTTGGCTTCGAAGGTCCCCGCAATTATTCTCGATTTCCACTTGCCTTCTTTCGTGCCTTTCCACTTACTTCTTGCTTTGAGAACCAACTCCCAGCCTCCAGCTTGGATTTGGTTGAGTAAGGAATTCTGGAGGTAACTTCAAGCCCCTTTCCGTTAAATCCAGCTGAGATTGAGGATGTTGCCGTCCCGAAGATCCAAGTCCAGAGTCTAGACTCCTTTGCTGCCAGACAAGTCCTGAATCATCGGTTTCGGAGTCCAGCAGCCAAGACATGCTCGATTTGGGTCTCCGGCTCCCTATCTTGTGGAAGAGGTCCGACCCGGCTGCACGGTACGGTGTGGGGGTTATTTGACACATTCTCCTTTCTCACAGGGGTCTCGCCATCTGGCAAGAGCCTCTTATCGCCTTTCCATAACTGCCAAGGACTTCACCTCATAACGCGACAGGTCTTGGAGTTCCTGGACTTTACGCTCTCGACGAGCCTCTTTCCCACTACTAGCCGTGATGAGGTACTAAGGCTCCTTGGGAGTACGAGACAAGTGTCTGTACGTTTTGAGGTCTTTTCATCGTGGCGTTGGTGCAAATGGCTGAAAGTGTTCACCCGGCCAGTCTAGAGCGATAGGGACGCCCTGGACCCAAGTAGTCCAAGCCTCGTTGAACCTGCTTGTCGAGGGCTGCAGTTGCGTCAACGTACATATATCTTGGACTTTTCCAATCTCAAGATCTATCCGCGGAGATCGACATGTTGACGGTGGAAGCCAGTCAAAGCTGCTATTTCTTATCTCCCATCAAGCCGCTTGTGGGTCCAGATCCCGGAGTTTCGCTCTCAGCCCTGCACCCCAGCCCGCCGTCTGAGATAAGAAACGCCCCTCGACACAAGGGCATGGCGCTTCAGACAGACGGCAGCCTATCATAGCACGGGAGACTATGGACGCAATGGAAGTCCAGCGATAACCAATGCCACCGCCGATGGTGGCTGTTCTACAGTATGTTGGAGATCCTTGAGGTTCATTATGTTGGCTTGGGATGTCTCAGGCCGTCTACCGTGTTACTGAGGGATGCTGACATCCGCCTCAGCTCCAGGGCGCGTGATAACCGTCGAAACCAACCTCTGCTGTCAGGGTCGATTCATCGATGACAGGCGAGTGTATAATTTTCACGGTCCGAGGATATCGACTCGGTAGAAATCCCTCGTCCGATGTTTTGTGGCTTTTCATCGCCAAGTGACAGGCGCACGATATCTCGCTTTGACTGGCTGTCGAACGTCTTCTGGGATCAGAGAGGAAGTTGTCATTGTGCATCTGGACCACCCATCGTTATCTGAGGATCTACATGCAAGAACATACCCAGACCGGGGGGGCTGCAACAGCCGGGCCCATACCACAGTCAGCTGTGTGGCTATTCGTCTAGTTCAAGCGTCTCCGACACGGACGTACGTGCAGCAACACCACCCTTACTGCCCCGGATCCCCACGCAAGGTACCACGAGAGCATTTCCGTGGAGGTGTCATTGCTTCTACTTGGGGTTAGCGCCGTGGTGTCGAGGCTGGATCCGGAGATGCTGCAACTTACATAGACAGTCGTCGCTAATCGGTTGTATAGTCCACGATACTGATCCTTGTATAAATCACTTCTCCTGGCTGCTGGGCTGGATCTTGATTTTGTTTAATCGTCACTCATCAATCTCGCACAGACAGCTCCTCAGCACTTCTTGAGGCCGTCCTAAGTCTCACTGCCAGACACTATTCTCTTCATCGCTTCAAAGTCAGGCAAGATGGGTGTCAACATCAAGTTCTCGGACCTCTACAGGGCCCCAGAGGTCAACCCGGTGAACCGGAAAGCACACTCAATACCGGCACTCAACCCAATCAACATGTATGGCCGGGTCTTCTTCTTCTCCTGGTTTGGCTTCATGATAGCATTCTGGGCATGGTACACCTTCCCGCCTCTGGTAAGTGATGGGTGCAATATCTCTCTACGTGCCCATGCCGGACTAACATTAGTCTAGTTGACTGTCACCATCAAGAAGGATCTCCATCTCACATCGGCCGAGGTCGCTAACTCCAACATTGTCTCACTTTGCGCCACGTACGAACATTTCCCCTTGGTCACCCGTCGATTTTATACTCACCTGTTTCCAGACTCCTCGTCCGATTCGTCTCCGGCCCCTTATGTGATATGTTCGGCCCACGACGAGTATTCGGCGGCCTCCTCCTCATCGGCGCCCTGCCACTGGGCCTAGCACCTCTGATCCACAATGCAACCGGCCTCTACGTGAGCCGCTTCTTCATTGGTATCCTCGGCGGCTCCTTTGTGCCCTGCCAGGTCTGGTCGACGGGCTTCTTCGACAAGAACGTCGTCGGCACCGCCAACGCGCTGACTGGCGGCTTCGGCAACGCCGGCGGCGGTATCACCTACTTTATCATGCCGGCGGTCTACGACTCCTTCATTCGGACAGGCCACACCCCGGGCCAGTCCTGGAGGCTCACCTTCATCGTGCCCCTGATCATGGTCATCGTAACCGGCATCTGCCTCCTCCTCCTCTGCCCCGACACCCCGATGGGCAAGTGGAGCGAGCGCCACCTCCACGTGCAAGAGAACCTGCAATCCCACGGCGTAGCCGAGCGAGTAGTCGACATTCCGGGCGCCATCACAGACAAGGTCGAGCCCTCCGAGTCGCAAACCGACGGCGACGACAAGAAGAGACCCCCTCTCCCCATCACCTACGATCACGAGGCCGCCCTGTCAAAGACCGAGATGATCGAGACGGCCCAAGGCGAGACGATCCAGAAGCCCAGCTTCCGCGAGGCCCTCCCCGTCGTCTTCTCCCAGCAGACGACCTTCCACGTGCTCACCTACTTCTGCTCCTTCGGCGGCGAGCTAGCCATCAACGCCATCCTCTCCTCCTACTACCTCAAGAACTTCCCCCACCTGGGCCAGACCAACGCCTCCAACTGGGCCGCCATGTTCGGCTTCCTCAACTTCGTCACCCGTCCCCTGGGTGGTGTCGTCTCGGACCTGCTCTACAACCTCGCGGGCCGCAGCCTCTGGCTCAAGAAGGGCTGGATCACCGTCTGCGGCGTCGTGACGGGCGCCCTGCTCGTGCTCATCGGGCAGATCGACCCGCGCGGCCAGGCGACCATGTACGGCCTCGTCGCGCTCATGGCCTTCTTCCTCGAGGCCGGCAACGGCGCCAACTTCGCGCTCGTCCCCCACGTGCACCCCTTTGCGAACGGGATACTGTCCGGCGTCACGGGCGCGGGGGGCAACTTGGGAGGGGTGGTGTTCGCGGTCATCTTCCGGTTCATGGGCGGCGGGACGGACTACGCCAAGGCGTTCTGGGTGATTGGGGTCATGCACATTGGGATGAACTTGGCGGTTGCTTGGATTAGGCCGCTGCCGAAGGGGCAGATTGGGGGTCATTAGAAGGAGAGGTTGTCGGTAAAAGCGTTACTATGACGGTTGTTTTACTGGTGGATAGGCGTTCGAGCAAGCAGGCGGATTTGATACCTGGGGGGACCTCCTGGAGTGGGCAATAGGATAGGCGTACACACCCGGTTAGAGGGAGAAGAATTGATCGTTTCAGCAACAGTACTGGTACCCTGGTTCATCGCTTTCGGTGACGTCTGTGTACATATGCATAAGTTGTGATGGTGTGGTACGAGATAAGGGCCCTCTGCATGCATCGACTTCGACGTGCCTTATCGTGGAACGGCATGTCCCATCTGCCACCACCCTGGACCAATCGGGGACGACACCGCTGTTGCATCTGCATGCCGCCGCCCTTGACGACTGGTTATCGCCTGGATCTGGATATCCTTACTGTGTATATTCACGTTGGAAGCCTCTCTGATGTCAGTCGCGTCCACCACCGCTATTCCATAAACGGCTCGGCGCAGCAGCAGGCGTCCTCCCAAGGGCCTTCTGGGCCGACTGTCGGTAACATGACGTCAGGCCACAGAACAGGGTCCTACTCTACACTATCCGCGTGGAATGAGAAGCCCCTGGGCTGGCAAGACAGGACCAAGATATCTGCCACAGCCAGGAGACGATCGATATATGGCACGGAGAAACCCGTCACCATATGCGAAAGAGCGCCGTGCCGGGAATGGCTGATCCAGCTGAGACGAGTCTCGGGCTGACGCATCTGCGCATTCCAGCCGGGCTGTTTCTGGTCATCCATTCCTTTGGTGTGGCCCCAATATCGTCAAGGCCCCCAGCCAGTCTCGCGAAGTCCGGCTTCGAAATACGGTAGTCTCGCCATTCTTCGTCACAGTTCCACTTTGGAGCGCCGCATCCTTCAAACCGACGAGAATGATGGCAATAACAGATCATATCGATTCAATTATGCAAAATCTAACGCCACAGACAATGGGTCAGACAATTGATGCCACCCAATATCCTATTCACTTTTCCAACCATTACACAATGCCCGGATAGTCGATCCAACCAATGCAAACAAGACAATGCCCAAATCCTTCCCTAAATGGCCTACTTAAAGAGCAAAGATAGCCAGCGCAAACCCGCCGACCAGTGCAAGCGTGCTCGCGCGGACAACAGCGCCGGGGTTGGCAGGGACCGTGGTGCCGGTCGGGTTGGACTTGCCGGTGGTCGTCGTCGTCGCATGGGTCTTGGTGGGGCTTCCGGTGGTGGAGAGGTTGCCGCCGGTAGGTGCCGACGTGGTCATGGAAGTGGAGATGGTCGTCAGCGTCGTCTCGGTTGTGTCGGAGCTGCTGGAGGAGGTCGAGGATGTGCTTGGGGCAGCGGTGGTGGTGCTGCTGCTGCTGCTGCCGCTGCCGGTAGAGGAAGAGGAGGAAGTGCTGTCTCCGCTCGCCTTGATGACGAAGGGGAAGGAGTACTGGAAGGTGGTCGGGTCGGAGTCGAGGGTGATGCGGAGGCCGTACGTGGCTTGCGTGCCGAGGGCCTTGTCCACGGCCCAGGAGTACTCGCCAGCGTTGCTATCGACGCCCTCTGGAGAGAAAGGTTAGTCTGTGCTTGTGGGAATGGGGGATGTGGAACGTGATTGGGAGTATACTCACTTGCGAGGACCGAGAGGGGTTGAAGACCGCCCTGGTCGGGGCCGCCGAGGAGGTCGATTGTCACGGGGCCGGTCCAGTTAGTGCTGGGCTCCCAGTCGATCACATAGGTCGAACCGGCGGGGATGACCTCGCCCTTGGTAGGCTTGGAGATGACGTCGAAGCCGGGAGTCTGGGCCACGACGGAGCTTGCCAGAGCGAGGAGCGCGGTGGTGATGGTGAAACGCATTTTCAAATGGATTATTACAGATGGAAATGCTGACAGTTGTTGCGATATAGATTCAGGGACAGACAGATGATTCAGATGAACTTCGCGAAAGAATGAGCCGAGCGAACGTGGTGATGTGTGCAAAGAATGGCAGCCTTGGAACAGGGTAGCGAGCGACTGTATTTGAAGGAGTGACAAGTGGCCGGACTGAGACGGTCACAGGCGATCGTTGAGGGAATGGAATGAAGAGAAGAGAATGCAGGTGTGAGGCGAAGTCAAGCCCTCGAAGGAGTCGGCCCTGATGGGGACGAACTGCAATTCTCCTAGACTTAGCCTAGAGGTAGCCCCGCCCAGGCCCCTTGGTAAGGTACCTACCCCCGTCTCAGGCGCGTTGACGTCCGTCTGCAGGTCCGAAATTCTGGGAGCGTTGGAACGTTCCCCTGCCCCTGGCACTAGTAGGTCTAGTAGCCAGGATCGCGCTCTGGCCGGCTCACGCCGTCGGACATTGGGGCCGGCAGAACTGGGCTGAGATTGAAATGAGGGATGAGCGGGGCTTAGCGCTCTCCTGTGATTCGTCTAGAACCGCCAAAGTCCCCTGGGAACAGGCGCCAAGACGGGCACGTCAAGCTGACGGGTAAAAATATACCTGCATGCTGCCAGAAGAAATATCTGTGTACACGTGCACCTTGAATAACGGTAACCCCGAGGTAACATGTCGGGTCTGGGCTGATGCAGTGCCGCACATATATCTGTATTTTGTTCATTTTTTTCAGATAAGTTATTATTTTTGAATAGTTCTGCCGGATCGTGCGGCAACTCACAGCCGTTCAAAGACCAGATCGTGACGACTGGGCCCTTGTTTCAGCGTCAGTCAGCTGCTGAAGATCTAAAACTTGGCTGCACAGATCTCAAGTCTAGTGAAATCTGGGCTGGGGATCACTCGAGTTACCGTCAGCAGCAAGCGAACCGTGAGCCTCAAGCTCAATCTCTGATCATAATGGAGAGTAGACGAGTAGAGACATCAAAGGCTCGCATCGGAGTCAAAATAAATAAATGCCCCTCTGTGTTTGCCTTCCCTAAGATATCGACATCCAGGTCGGTGTCAAGTCAACGAGAAGCCCATTCTGGGCATGGTTTGAGTCTTCCTTTAGGGCTCTGGGCACTTCATTGTGCCATGTACCCTCTGCGACTCATAATGACTGAGACCTTCAATGACCTTCACCGACCTTGAGGGACTGGCTGCCAGACAAGGAGCCGCAGTCATTCCACAGGGACATGTGCTTCGACAGGCATACAGGAGACAGCAGACAGCCAGGGTCCATTTGGGAGACAAATACTCTGATGATCCCGTCCGAATAATGTTACATGTAAAATACCGGTATTTGTTGATGTACAGATACGTCACCTCCGCTCTCCTTAGGCCTTCGAACCCGAGCCCTGCTTACTCCGTCTCTTGCCCATGTTGCGCTGACGGGGTGCGACAACCCATTTGTTGATGTTGTGCTTCCGCCGGGTCTTGAAACCACCTTTGGCCTGTACGGTTGTCAGTAAGGTGTGCCTCACTGCGGAAACATGAAGAGCAGGAAACTTACAGGCTTGCCCCAGGGACTCGACGGGTTCCGGTTACCCTTAGACTTTCCACGACCACCACCGTGAGGATGCTCAACTATGCCAACCGGTCAGCATAAGTCATATCTCCTGGATGTCAGACGGGAAACTTACAGGCATTCATGGCCAGACCTCTCACTGTCGGCCTGATTCCAAGCAAACGGCTCCTTCCAGCTTTTCCTAGCTGCCTGTGCTGGTGATGCTTGTTGCTGGCCACACCAATGGTAGCACATGCGTCCTTGCTGACCTTCCTGATCTCCCCGCTCTGAAGCCTGACGTTGACATACTTGCCCACCATGACCTTGTTACCGTCATCACGAGTCTCCTCCTCCTTCGAGACAATGACGGCATAAGTACCGGCGCTGCGGCAGAAGACAGCTGGGCCCGTTGACTTGGAGCCCACGTTGTACACAGTGGTACCGACGGGGATCATGTGCATCGGCAAGCAGTTGCCCCTCCACGCCGTCCTGGCAGCCAGAATACCCGGATCAATGACACCACCCATGCTGTCCAGAAGATCCTGCGGGATGCCAGACCGGTAGCTCTGCACGATATCACCAGCTCTCATTCCGTCGGCTGCAACGATGTAGCTCTTGCGCCCGGTCTCCTGGTTCGTGATCAGCGCGATATGTGCGCTCCGTCCCGGATCATGCTCGATGCGCTCGACCAGATGGGGGCCAGGCCCCCAGCGGTGGAAATCCACAGTCCGTATCCTTCTCTTGGCACCTCCTCCACGATGCCTGACAGTGATATGACCGGTATTGTTCCTGCCTGCCTTTGCCATACCCTTGTGGGGGATGGTGAGCGGCAGAAAGGGGCGGCCCTTCCACAGATGGTCATTGATCGGGCGCTTCAGATGGCGGACACCGGGCGTCCGCGGCTTGTAGGTGCGCATCAGGACAGTCTCGGATGTCGCCTTGGCTTGAGTAGGCGCTCCGAATGCGCTCGCGAAGGGGTTGATGGCGGCTGGAGGAGCGTCAGGCTGGCTGGGAGGCTGTACGGACGGCGTCGCATAGGCTCGGACTATCGAGAGTATCTGCGTGCGACATAGTGTCGAAGAGCTCTGTACCAGTGGCCGGAGCCGCGGTTGGAGCATTGTGTCGAAGGGGAGCTCTGAAGCTCAAGGTGAGCTTCAGGGGGTCGGATAGAGTTTCAATTGAGAGACAAGGACATGGAGGAATCGCAGAGACCGTTCCCTAGCTGCGACTCGACTCGACAAATGCTTGCTAGAGTGAGTGGCCGCCTGGTGAGCGTTGGTACGGCAATGTGCTGTCGTAGCTCCGGCGCCGACGTGATAACGTTGGAGTCGAAAAAAAGTTCCCAAGATTTGCCGGCTCGGCACGGATCAGCCACAGCTGGCAGCTGTCAAGCCACACCTACTCTCGGCAAATGTGGCGCCGTCGATTGCTGCGGGGCAATCGCGTGCAAGCCACCGGCGCGAAAAACGCGGGCACGTTCGGTACGTACCCCTGTGCCTGTCGCTCTCTTTCCCAACCTGGCATGGAGACCCATCTTTATCCAATCAGAGGCGCGTTGCCCGGCCGTTGCCAGTGTTGACTGTGGGTTTGGTGTCTTGGAACGGGCAAAAAGACCCCTGCACGCTACTCGACCGCGTACCTCTGCTGCTGGCGTCTTGTACCCACGGGCCGTCATAACATCATCCACTTCGTCACCTTCTTCCCTTCAAAATCACGACGAACATCGAGCATTTCCAGCACCTGACTGCATGCAAGACTTCGCCGAACTCGAGATCACTGAGTAAGTGCAAGGAGCAGCTTCCCTTTATTGTTTACATCGCCGTTCCTTCCTTGCGAGCCGTCAATCGGTGTTCTTGGCTCCGTCGGCGTCACAGAGACTCGGTGCTGCTCGTTACAGCACCCATCCAGTCGCGCTAGTGACAAGGTACCTCGTCTTAGCCCGGCACGTCTGATCTGGTACTTGCGCTCCAGTCCCACACACGTCTCTTCTCTTCAATCCTGGTGCCCCATCTTCCCTTCCTCTCAACCTCGTCCAACTTCATCATCACCTCTTCCCTCCCCAGTGCAAAGGCGAGGACTCGTCTAGATACCTCCTTCTGTGATTGACCTGGAGAGTTCTGTGTTGGGGCCATTTGCTTACTATCGTTGTGAAAGTTGTCGACGCGTCTGACGACAGTGATTCGACCTCCATCTCCATTGTTTGGACGAGCCATCAACCCGCGTCTATCACCATCCTAAGATATCAGTACCTGGGACACCTCCAGTCAGGACATCTTCAGACCTTAATACGTTGGGTAGACAAGCTACTGGGAAGCTTGTCTTTTGGATCAGTCCATATCAGGTATGTTTTGTTGAGCTCCAGCTTCCATGGCTTCCAGACCGCGTTTTGCAGCATCGCGAAGGAATAACTCTGTCGTCCCGCGATTAATGCACAATGCCTACGCGTGCATTTGTTCAAGACGAACACCACCCCAATGATCTTGACTATCTTAGCCTTGCGTTGAGACCAGAGGACGTGTCATGCTAACGTGCTTCCCGGCTACAGTACGCAATAACCTATCGGTTTTGTTACCTCAGAAACGTCTGCCAAAATGCCTCCTCCAGTAAGTCCTTCTTCAGTGCAATAGGCTCGTTACCATATCGGCACCACGGCAACCAATTGTCACTGTCGAAGCACACTGTCTAACATGCTCTCTCCCCCAGGGACGTGCTGCCGCCAGACAGCGGGTTGCCACCAACGAGAATGACGAGAACAGCGGATCGACGCGTACTACCCGTGCTAGGGCCAAGGCAGCAGCGATCGGTGGTGATGATCTCTCAGCTCCCGCGAAGGGCCTCCAAGCCAAGAAAACGACGGGCACCAGTGGTCCTCAGGCCGGCCTCCGAAAACGCGCTGCATTGGGTGATGTTTCCAATGTGACCAAGGTCGAGTCTGTCGTTGAGGGAAAGAAGGCGATTGGCGGGAAGGCAACGGCGGGATCGAAGACTGTTGCCCATCCTGGCGGCATCCAGAAGAAGGCTTCGACCACCAACGCGCCTCGGACCGCCCTCGTCCCCAAGCAGCTCAACAAGAAGGTCGAGCCCAAGCTGTCTGGTTCCGGCTCGGGCTCTCTCGCCCCTCCCCAGAAGAGGAAGGCCCTGCAACCCTCGTCGTCCAACCTGAAGGAGGAGTCTTCACAAGAGGGTGAGCCTGTCCGCAAGAAGATTCACTCTGCCGAGCCAGCGAAGAAGGCCAAGGCTGAGCCCGAGTACGACGAGGAGGATGCCGGCACCCTCTACGTTTCCGAGGTTCCAGAGGTTCCTGAGTTCGTCAAGCTCATCGAGGGCGACGATGAAGGCGACCCGCTTATGGTTGCGGAGTATGCCAACGACATCTTCGAGTACCTTCGCGACCTGGAGACCAAGTCGATCCCCAATCCCAACTACATGGCCCACCAGGACGACCTCGAGTGGAAGACGCGCGGCATCCTCATTGACTGGCTGATCGAGGTCCACACGCGTTTCCATCTGCTGCCCGAGACTCTCTTCCTCGCGGTCAACATCATCGACCGGTTCCTCTCTGAGAAGGTTGTCCAGCTGGATCGTCTCCAGCTCGTCGGCATCACTGCCATGTTCATCGCGTCCAAGTACGAGGAGGTGCTCTCTCCCCATGTCGCCAACTTTCGCCACGTCGCCGATGACGGCTTCAGCGAGTCAGAGATCCTCAGTGCTGAGCGGTTCCTCCTCAGCACCCTCAACTACGACCTCAGCTACCCCAACCCGATGAACTTCCTCCGTCGCATCTCCAAGGCCGACGACTATGACATCCACACGCGTACTGTCGGCAAGTATCTTATGGAGATCAGCTTGCTTGATCACCGTTTCATGGAGTATCGTCCGAGCCACGTGGCTGCCAGTGCCATGTACCTCGCCCGTGTGATCCTTGAGCGCGGCGACTGGGACGAGACCCTCGCCTACTATGCCGGATACACGGAGGAGGAGATCGAGCCTGTCTTCCGCCTCATGGTGGACTACCTGGCACGCCCTGTCGTGCACGAGGCATTCTTCAAGAAGTACGCCAGCAAGAAGTTTCTCAAGGGTATGTTCAACCGCGCACAGTATCTTGCTATCTCTCTTGGCAATGGGCCACATGCTGACAGTTCCTCGTAGCTTCCATCATCACCCGCCAGTGGGCCAAGAAGCACGCCGTCTATTATGGCGTCTCGGACGTCGAGCTGTCCCTGGATCAGATCTCATAGGTTTCTCTATGATCAGCATGTTCTCCCTCCCGCAGCATTACACCTCCTACGACGACTACAGCCCTCTTGCCGATAGTGTACACCAGGAGACACCACACCGGATCATATGTGTGGTTGGAGACATCCCCCTACCTGATGACGCATGATGAATTATAGATCGACGATACCTCCTCGCATCTGCACTACTGCCTGTTATACACGAAGACTCTCCCCCTTGGGCAGTCAGGCATCACCCCTCAACACTGCCACGGATAGCCGCCATGGATCGTAACCTCTTGCTTTGCCGTGGTGTACAAGCAGAGAACCGCCCCTGGCCCGGGCATCTTCCTTAATGCATGCTATCTCGGTCTTTTCCGCGACGGCGCCTGGTGTCAACGGTTATTGGGACTCGCACGGAAACGGTTTTCCGGTGGTGGACTTCCTTGTTTGTTTGTTTTATTTTCTCTTTTTCATGTCTCGTCGCCAACGGATACTGTGCCCTGGGTGCCTGCTGTGCTGGGTACTTGTCCCTTACGGGCCTATGAATGACACATCGCTGCGCTCTTGCTTAGCCCCTGGCTCCTTTGCCACAGTTGTTGGGTGGTAGCCAACTTCTTGGGATCCTGGTTAGGTGGCTGCGATGGGAACGTTGAGACAAAAATGTAGATATTTTTGTGGGATGACTTTTGGCGGAGCATGGAGAGACACGTGGATACTGTCGGGTTTTCTTGTACGGATGAGCATCGGAAAATGGCACTGGCTGAACTATTATCTTGACTGTGGGCTGCCACGTAACTGGTTTCGACTGACAGACTCATCCCCTGGAGCAGATATGCCCGGTCAACTTGGCCCATTCCCCTGTCCCTCTCCTCCGCCGTTACCGGTATCCCCAGCAGTACCCTCTCTTTTCCCGCCTCCATTCCCACCGGACATCATCGCCTCCTCGCCACCGTTCTCTCCCTCCTACTTCTCCATCACTTCCTTCCCCTTCACTCCACCATCCTTCTTCGCGCAATGATCTTTATACCATGCCCTCAACTCCTTCCCCTTCATCTTCCTCCCTCCACCACCACCACCACCACCGCCGAGCACGCCGCCACCCCCTCGCTTTCCCCACACATCCTCAGCAGCCTTGTAGGCAGCCTCCCTCTCGCTATCCCAAGCTGCCGGCGCTTCCCGGTCGAGGCGGGTCCTCTCCGCTCTCCTGCGGGCGAGAGATAGGAAGTCGGACCGGAGGGGAGGGGGACCGGTGCCGCCTGCTTGGAGCCAGACGGCCAGGGGCACGCGGTCGGAAGGGAGGGATGAGGAGGAGGAGGAGGAGGAGGAGGAGGACGAGGCTGGTGGTTTGGGGCGCTGACGGCGGGATCTGGGTGGGAGGAGGAGGAGAGCGAGGATGCTTGGGTTTTTGGGCATTTTTTGTGCACTGCGTGCAAGTGTCAGTTGAGTAGGTGGGCAACTGGAATATGCGGGTTAGGGGGGGTGACATACAGATGTGGTGCTGGAGCCCTGTTGTAGCTATGTTGTAGCTTTCAGGGGTAGCTCGGGTGCTGGGCTAGCACAGGATGGTAGGGAGGTCTTCTTGGCAATCAGCTAGAGATTGAGTAGCAACATCTTCCTGGTAGATCAGCTAGAGATTTAGCAAGAACGGACGAAGCCGGCGAAATCTAAGAGATATAGCGAGGTTGTGGCTGGTGAGAAGTGAAGAAGAGGTTGAAAGTGAATGGGCAGGGCTCTCTGATTCATTGTAATGGCACTCTCTTCGTGACGGGACAACAACAATTGCTATCCGGGATATGCCGGCTGATTCCGCAGACAACCATCACTCTGCATGCTCAGATATAGACGATGTCGTCAATGTGTTTTGACTTATAGATGGTGGCATTGGCTCGGCTAAGGGAAACGACATGATTAACTACCGTTCTTCACAGCCATATGCGTTAGTCTTCGACCGTGAGTTGGCCATGACAGTGAGTAGACGCCGAAAACTGCTCTTAGGGGAGTTGACCGGAAGTCACAATAGAGACTCACCGATGGGACATTGAGAAATGTGGTATTGTATTCTGCTGCTACGCCAACCCAGGTCTGTCTGCTGAAGGGGGAAGCACGTCTCCCTGTATTAATACCATTTCAGAGGTATCATGAAAGAGGCTCGGATTCGATGACCGCCGTGCGGACAAAGGAAAGATAAGACAGACTATTTGACACCAGGTCTAGTCTCCAACGCACCTAGCTTGCTCTTCCTCCCTGGAGTCTCACGTACTCAATTGTCTTTCCCACACCATAGACGGTCACCCACATCATCCTTGACAGTGACTGTACAATCTCATTCAGTGGTGGCAGACGTGGTGATGCAACTTGACTCCAGTAGGTATACCTTGACTCCCTGCCTGTATCACAGGTTGGGACTGCCTGTCGTTCGCTGAGGGACTCGTCGTCGAGTCTCATGTCAGTTAGGGTGATGGCTTCTGGACGCATGTGCATTGCCGCCCATGCCCACATCTCTGCCCTTTCACAGACCATCTCCGTGTTGTCGACTAGTGCTGTGTCTTCTTTCATAGTCTGTTCGGCGACCGTGCTGTTGACAGCTGCACTGCTTGACCCGTGGGCAAAGATATGAGGCTCTTCGTGCGAGGCAGCCGGGTGTCCTGCAAGCGAATCCATATTATTCCACTTCTTGTCAAAGGGTCTAGTGCGGTATGAGCCCCAGGGGGTATGATGCAAGGGTTGAGAAGCGCCGACTGATCCGTATATAGGAACCACAAGAGGACTGTTGGTCATCAACTTGCTGGGACGTACTCCTCTCTGGATATTGCACCGATCGGAAGAGGATCTGTGATGAACCCTGTTTGAGATTTCTTGGGGTCGTTCTCGGCAAGTAAGATGTGTATGGAGGAGATAGAGGAGATGTCCATGGCTAGAGATACGCTTGTCATACACGTGAGTCTAGACATCTGCATTCACTTGAGGACCCCGAGGAGACGGTCAAAGACAGTGACTGTTCGCCTTGTGGGCTGATAGTACCCCCCATCCTCCCCTAAGCAAGGGAAAAGGTGACAGATGGTCAGAACTTCAGCACACACCTCGAAAGACATCCCCTTTGTACAAGTATTGAAAGACATTGTTTACCATGGCTTGCAGTGCCAAACACTGGTCACGGGAGCTAGAACAACAGAACAAAGCAGCATCTTTATAGAATTCGAATCAACGAGAGTCATCGGCAAGACTACTTGTCTGTGCCAAAGGCAGTAATCCGGAGCAAACTTGCATGCCTACTAGCTTGGGACAAGGTCACGGCTGTAAACCCTCCGGAAAGCTTCCACCGTGTATCCTCCATTTAGTTCCACAATGGCCAAATCAAGGCTCTCTCGTTCTGCCTAACGTCGGGAGCGACTGATTGTTCAGAGAATGCAGCTCAACTCTTCTCCTAGTGAGATATTTGTCTTACTTGTGTCTGTTTGGGGGCGTTATAACCGACCTTCCAGAGCGGGTGGCCGACTGTGCCCGAGGTGCCGTCTGGGCAATATCCAACGTGATGATAGACTCCGGCGGCGCATGTCCAGCAACCCGAGCACGGCCATAATCCCGCATTTCGGTGCCGGCCAGCTTGGGAGACGTTACTGAGACCCTTCTGCTGCTCAAGTCACTGCATATATGACCACCTGTAGAAGAACCCAGTTCGGGGTCAAGAACCCGCATCTCTCCCGGTGCAGCGCGTTCACGGCTCCTGATCGTGCTGCAAATTCCGCCACATTCCCAGTCCACGCGACTCCAGCTAATGGTACTGGTACTTCCATGAGCAGTAGAGATACTGCTTCTGGGCTGGCTATTACCCTGAGCATCGTCCGCTTCAACGCTCGTCCAGCTGGTCATGCTGGTACGAGTCGGAACTATATCATCATCTGGGTCATCATCAATCCCTGGCAAGGTCGTACTTGAATCCGCAAGTAAGCCGTGACGCTGGCCTTCCATTAGCGCCTCGTATCTACGGGGGAACCTTCTCAAAGGGACCTCCTCCTCCACCGGCCCTTCCAGATCTTGCTCTTCATCTCCGTCTCGAGGCTGGTGATCCTCTAGTCGTGTCCTGTAGGAGCAGGGCTCAGCTCGGCTGCTCTGGCATATCCCTTCAAGTGCTGGTATGGTATGTGTCCGGTTTTGTCTGCTCCTTTGCGTGAACAAGCCCGAGAAGACTGACCTCTTGAACTTGCGCTTCAACCTGAGGGCTATACTTTGGGTTAATGCTTTTTCCATGCTTGTGGGGCTGATGGAGTACAATCCAGATACGCCAGAACGGGCCGTTATATAGCTGGTGTAGGTATGTTCACTCGAGTCCCTGGCACCAAAGTGATTTGGCTGTAACAGGGCTCACAGTCATCCATTCGGCAAACCATCCTGCTGGTGGCTTGCAAGTGATGGTAGACAATGTTGGGCAACACAGACAAGTGTACTCTGTTTCTTGGAGTCATTGAAAGCGTGATCATTTGAAGTGTACCCAATGTCCTTGTACCAGATATGAAAACATGTTGTTTGTTGCATCTCTCCCAAAGGACCGAAACTGCGAAGACTTATTGATGATCCGGTCAAGCAATAGGAGATATTCTCGTACAGCAGAATCCAGGGCCGGCAGAAACCAGCCATTAAGCTCTTGGGACACAAGCCGCAGATAGTGAGAGAAAGCGAGCCATGGTGGCTCTCCTCCCGCGAAGATGATCCCTTCTGGAGAGGACGGCTAGTGCCGTGATCGTAGATTCCATGGCAGAAGACTCGCCTCAAAGAGGCCACCGTCTGCTGAGGCCGCTTTTCCTACAATCCCGAACTCTTCCAACCAAAGGTAACAGGGCACTGTCAGGCATGCTTTTACGGCTTGGGCCATCACCAACAGCACATCCGGTCCAAGTCGGACCCGACGTCGTACGAATTAAGTTTAGGAGCAGTGGGTCCGCCCGACGGTGAGGACGGTGTGGGCCGCCAGCTCTGCAACCCGGCCGCTATCCCGTTTTGGGCGTGACAGGGGGGTGTCTTTTCGTTTCGACACCTGAAACGAAGCGAGGGTATGAGACAGCCTAGGCTTTGCCACAGGTTGTTCACATCGATGACGCCAAGGTAGCATCTGTTGCGGATGCTTCAGAGTGGACAGACAGTAGGACCAAAGTTACCTGGTTGCACATATTTTGCATCAGCCTGGGAAGACTGATACATCTCTTATTTTCTCGTGACAAATAGTCTGATATCTTCTGCCCAGGTACCTTGATTCCCAAACACAAATTCTGCAAACCAGATGATGGTGAAGAGGTATACCATGATCCGTATCCGTCACATTAACGCCTATGCGCGCCGTCCATTTGTCCCTTAATTGCTCCGTTGCGCTCTCCCCTTGTTGTTCATGAGTAAAGTGCGTGGCCCCTTCAGCATCGAAGTGCTATCATATGCACACCCGGTAAACCATACGTCGTTTCACTTCCTGCCACCTATCCTTCCAGAGCTCGGTGTTTGCGTGTTAAAGTCGTTGCGTGGCATCTCACGGATCCAGCCGACGACAGATGAAAAATAGTTGCATCTCGAACGAGATATAAAAAGGCGGTGCCCAGTCAAGCAGGGTCCAAAGAGAAGTGATAATATTCATCGGACCAACACATCCGCCTCAGAGCGAACCCATCCTCTCTTCGAAGCTGCCGAAAAAGACCACGGGCCGCGGCTCGAGGATGGCCAATTCGCTGCCGAAGCTCCTGCGCTCTTCCTCGAGGTCGACGAGCGACGGCTGCCGGAAGATGATGCTGTTGATGGTGCTGCCGACGGGTGAGGACGTCGATGACAGGAACGAGTCTCGGTCCACGCTGCTTGCTCGTGATGAGGCTGAGCTTGAGGACCTGCGGAATGATGTGCGGAGGTTGTGAGGGGAGAAGCGGGCTGTAATGGTCTGGAAGCGAGAAGGCTGCATTTTGGCGGTGTTGATGTGGTTGTCTGGGTTGACGGAGATGTTTGAGAGCGAGATAGTGCCCGAGGTGGGTTGATTAGATGTTGATGTATGGAGAACAGAGGCTCAGCCTTGGGTATATCGATGTCTTACAAAAGACCCCGAGTATGTCGAAGCGAGTGACAGGAAGCGAAGGGCACAATGATTTAAAAGACTGGACAGATCTGGTGTGAAGAGATCTCGTGTATGTTCCGATGTGTGAGTTCGGATATGTGTTCAACGCACCGGTGGGTTGAGACGTGTGATGGCAGAGACAAGCTCGAGCTGAAGAACAGAAGTCCTGTCAGCAACCAGGCGGACAGTTGTTTGCTTTAAGTACCATCTTGCAAGTGCAGTAGCCCGAGGGAGGTGTTCAAGGGAGGGGGATCTGTGGATACGTGAGGGGAGTGGAAGGAGGGTCCCTGCTCGATCTGGAAATAGCATGGTACATCAGACAAAGCAGGATCCGAAGCCAGGGAACGGTTAAGGAAACGCGTGGCAGACACAGAGCCCAGCTAACAGTGGAGACGTTGGAAGGGGTTGAGCCAGGGGTTGGATTATGCCATGCCGGCTTGGAAGTGCTCCACGATCTCTGTTGTGGCTTCATGATATGCAGAACGCTCCCTGCTGAGTGACACCCAGAACACTTTGACCGTGGGCGCAGCATCTGGGTTTCCGCGGGAGATTGTGCCACGCCACGTCGTGAGCATTATGCACGACGAGGGAAGGACCAAGGCAACTGATGCAGTATCTCTGAGACCTGAAGACACTAGCATTTGCTGCCTTGATATTGGTGGCCTGCTCGCAATAGCCAGCAAGGAAGAGTCGCACTTCGTCATGAAACAAAAGCTCTGAGCCTCTTCGTCTCTGGCTGCAAGGGAACTGCAGAATCACGTAAGGTTGTCTCAGCGGTGCGCCAGAAAGGGGGTCGGCCTCAGGTGCTGTCGAGTTGCATCTCGGCCGTCAACTTGCTCAATTGAGTGGGGCTTGGCCGCGTGTGATCGTCAAGGCATATGGATCGGATATCTTGCACTAACACAAAGCAATTTCTGTTACCGCTAGTGGCTGTTAAGAGGTGTTTGTCCATCAGGGGCACGTCGAGGAATGTACGCACGGCTGTTTCATGCTCCCTAGTGTCACTAACTACATCACCAGCTCCCGCCTCCTTGCCCGCCATGCACCCCCAATGAATTGCAGACGGTCCCGAAACTGATGTCGAAAAGCTTCTCGAAGTCCCTGAACCACGAACATTGAGACCCTTGTGTCCTTATTTCATTCGTGTCATTGTTGTAGCCAGAATATGTCGCGGCTTCTTCAGTCATAACGCAGCTACAAACACTGGGAGGAGGCTTGAAACAACACGACTCCCTCCCCTAATTCCGGTCAATAAAGGTTAATGGAGGACATGTTGTCTGGCACATCCCTCTCATGTTCTGATCTCATATGCTGGCTGCCCTAGATATTGCCCAGTATTCATCGTCTGAAGGGATGTCGTCGTAAGTTATTGGGTGATCCTGATCAATGCGGGAGCACCGACCGGACTGATCCAAAGGGATGATCTACGTGTAATCGCTCCATAGCACCGCATCGCCCCAAAAGAAGGAAATCCCCCGGTTGACTTACCGAATATTGTAACGCATGATAATGCGCGTTCCTATCACTTCGATGAGTTGTATCGAGAAGACAGTGCATGAATATGGTCAGCACCCTCAGCCCCCAACCCTCACCGTGTAACTGCATTGCAGAGCCTTGAGACATCGCAGTCCATTCTCGAAACCAAGGGAAGAAATAAATTGATGTGACGTGCTCGTGAGGAGTAGGGCAGCTGGATTCATATGATCCTTTTTATACTGCCGTATGGGCATGTGCAAATCATCTATCCCTGCTATTGTGCCCAGCTGTATCTGCACTGGACTACTGGGTGAGCGTGACGCATTGATCAAGTATGTTCTATGTAAGATGAGAAGATGCCTTACGACTAGACTCGGCGGAGACCCCAGGAGTATTCTAAGGATATTTGTGGTATGCATCTCGCCGATCTCGACCACGTCCTTGTCCTGAGAGTCTTGGATATCGCCGAAGTCGAAGTTGACCGCATCCAAACACATCAAATGCGTCCTGGCGACCTTGCGTACTTGTTAACCATTCTTCCTCTGAGCCTTGTACTTCAGCTGAGCGCAGCTAAGTGGTTTTCATCATGGCCAAGACCTGAAGTTCAGCGCGGTCTTTGGTGACGCCCAGAGATGATGTGTAGTTCTGCTGTGCTGGAAGATGGGCCCTTGCACTGCGTGATGGTTCTGTGACTTCCTCTCTACCAAACATAATTCTTTTAGCTCTCCAGTCGGCCGAGCCTGTGGTTATAGCCCTGCATTCATGATTATTAGCCGTGCCATCGAGCAAGGAAACCCATAAGCAAACGCTGTCTAGTTGCTATGAGTGAAAAGCCACGAGCAGATAGGAAGACGGAGTCTCGCCACAAGAAAAGTGTACCCTAACCTCTATCCAAAGGTCTCAACCAGAACGCCAGGCATGGTGAATCAAAAGTCAGTCCCCGTAATCCAATGCCATCAATCATCAATGCGTCCACGCAAGCCAAAACCGTCATGTCCTCATCCACGATCCTCCCTACCAACAATCCCTGATTACATCGTCTACATCAACCCCACTGCCAACCCCCCTCACTCCCCCCTCTCCCCTCGCCCGGGCGCCTCAACGTCGCGCTCCGCCGAATACTGTCCATCCACACCGAGCTATTCAGCATCTCAGTGACCTGCTCCGGCCTCACCGAGCTGCCGCGACGACTACTCCCGTTCGAACTCCCTCCCGCTCCGTCGGGTTCGTGCAGATTGAAGCTAAACGCGCCAGTCTGCGCTCTCTGTCTCCCTCCTCCTCCTCCTGCTCCTCCTTGGTGGTGGGCGGCGCCGTCGTCCGGCCCGTAAAAGGAATCAAAGGCCGACAGATCCGCCGGCGCGCCGGACCACGAGCGGTGTTGCGCGCGCGCGGTTGCCGTCTCGGCGGCCGACAGGAACGGGTTGTTCGCCTGCGCTGCCTCGGCCGCCGACAAGAAGGGGTTCGTGCTGTGCCCGGCACGAGATGTGGGCGACGTGACGACGGTCGTCTCGGACGTGGGCTCCCTGCTGATATCCGGCCGGCCGCCGGACGAGGCGTCGCGTTCGGCGTGCTCTTCCTCGTCCTCGACCAGGATCTCGGGCACGTCTATCTGCGGGATACCCGTCATGCGCGAGGAGTGCTTCCTCGACATGTACGCCCTGAACTTACTCCGGGTCCGCACCGTTTCGACGAAGCGGACCACCGTGCGGCGGTGGATCTCGTCTTGGATCCGCCTCATCAGCTGCTCGCGGTGGAGGAAGGAGTCGAGCCTAGGATGCAGGTTAGTGACGATGTTTCACACGTGATATGATAAGAAGGGGAAACTTACTTCAGGGCGTTCTCGTCGATGATGTTGTAATGAGCAAGAGTCATGAGCACATGGGTGAACGACACGCCCCGTTCCGGATCAGCCCCTACCATGATCTCCTCGTAGAAAAGCGCAAAGCGGTGTCGCCGCTTCTGGACCTTGACGCGGTCGATCTGGTTCAGCCGGTCGTTGAGCTTCTTCAGATCCAGACCCGTCTGCGGAAGATGGCTGACACTGGATATCGATTGATGTCTGACGCTGGCAATCGACTGATGTCTGATGCTGGTAGCGTCATCGCCGCGGATGTCCTCCAGTATCTGCCTGACCGAGTCCCCGTGGTCGTAGATGCGCATCTCAAAAACGCCCGAGAGCTCGCCCAAGAGGCGCGGGAACTTCTCCTTGCTGATCCAGCCCGTGCCCTGCGGGTCGACGCTGCGCCAGGCCTCTTTGAAGCGGCGGATCTCGTCGCGGTCGACCACCGACAGTCCGTTGGAGCGCTGGTACACGTACGAGAAGCTCTCGTAGATGAGAGAAACGAACAGGTTGACGAAGATGTACATGCTGATGATGTTCCAGGCGATGAACAGCACGCGAGCCCATGCGGTGCTACCGCAGTCGCTGTCGTAGAATGAGGAGCTCTCCACGCACAAGGGCGGTATGACCTGGGCGTAGTCTTCCATGACCTGGTTCCAGCCTTCACCACAGCTCATACGGAAGAGAAGGATCAAGGCGTTGGGAACGCTCCGAAGGTTGATGTTGTTCCGTTCGCCTTCGCCGAAACGCGTCAGACTGAAGGTCTGAGTGAGTGCGATCGCAAAGACCAGAAAGAAGACGAGCCAGGTGGCCAGGAGGTTGCCGATGGTTGACAGACTGGCAGCGGCAGTCTTGAATAGCTGGTCTAGAGCGTCGTTACGCGGGATGAGCAGTAGAACAATTGCCACAAGGAAGAACTTGTGCAGCTGGATGTAGGTATCGCGTTCGGTGTCCGTCAGGAAGAGGATAGACGTCGCGAGAGCACCAGTGACCGCGACAACGGAGAACATATCCCAAGAGCTACGGCGAAACCTACTCCAACCGAGCCCAAAGATACGAATGGCGATGTTCGCGATGTAGATCAACGTGAAGACGAGGAAGGCGATGTCTCGTGCCCGAGTCCACCATACGGGTTCCTCGTAGAACTCGCATAGAAGCAGGATGAGGTGCAGGACCAAGACACCTGTGATGCCCATGTACCACTTGCCACGTTTCTCGATGGCTCGTTTGTGGCACCACTTCTTCCACTTGCTCGTCGAGTCATCGTAAGACGTCTTGGACGGCGAGATTTGGCGGAGAAGCTTCTTCATCTCGAGCCAGGAACGCTGCTCCGTCGTGAGGAAAGCCACACCCGTCTGTTCCGTGTAATTCCTCATGAACACGGAGATGAACAGGGTAAGGATGAAGACCGTCGCCAGCAGGTTGAATGCGATGAAGAACATGGCGTTTCCCCGAGCAACTCCGTCTCGAGGCTGCAGCCCGCGACCTGTGATGGCTTGAGCGGCAAAAGACACATCGACCCAACCCTCCTGACTGACGATCTGGAAGAGGATGAAGAGCGCAGAGCCGAAGTCATCAAAGCTGAACCATGGATTCGAAGCCACTCTAGGCGACACCACGGGCCAGTCACCGCTGAACGGGGTGTTGTTGTATTCGCCAAAGCAATCGATCAGCTGCGTGATGTTGTTGCCGTCATTGCACGACGCCATCTTCCCGTTAAAGAGGTTCAGCCCATAGAGCGCGAACGGGATGAGCAGGGCAATGGACACGAAAGCAGCGCTGAGAATCTTCCAGCCCGAAATGATAATGAGCGAGTGGAAAGTCTGCCGGGCGCTGTTGCTGACATTGAGAAGGCGAAGAGCACGCAATGCCTTGAATGCGCCTACCGCGCGGGATACGGCGCCATCGTTTGTGAACAACGTGATGATGTTGATCCACAGAGTAATGAGGACGATACCGTCAATGATGCCCCACGAGCTTCTGAAGAACGCATTAGGCGCAAATAAGAAGCCGTCGGCAATGACTTTGATCGCAGCTTCGACGGTGAAGACAATGGCGAAGGCCAGATCGGTCAAGACAAACCAGTTGAACGGACTGAAGTCGTGGGTCATGAAATACTCGCGCTGGTACAGGGGAGTTGTA
Source organism: Coniochaeta hoffmannii (assembly GCA_030052785.1). Classification (NCBI taxonomy): domain Eukaryota; kingdom Fungi; phylum Ascomycota; class Sordariomycetes; order Coniochaetales; family Coniochaetaceae; genus Coniochaeta; species Coniochaeta hoffmannii. The sequence goes on along the minus strand of JANBVN010000094.1, from coordinate 59,600 downwards.
ATGCAAGCCAGGATCACCATGGCCACAATGGAGGCGTAGATGACTCCCTGGAAGGCGTAGGAAACGCTGTTGACGTCGACGCCATCCACTCGTTCGTAGCCCCTAGCAGGTGGAACCAGCCTCTGGCACAAGCGTCGAATGGGATTGTTTGGTTTGAAGATATAGAGCGACGTGTTGTACATGGGATGTCGCGCAAGGTATTCCCGCTGTGCTCTTCGTCGAGTGTGGGTGGCAGTGTAGGCCTGGTGAGCCATCTCCCGGGGATCGTCGACCCCCTGGGTATTCTCGTTCAGTCGAAATGTGCCCCTGGCGTAGAAGGGGTTCGGTTCGGTACTCATAAAGCGAGCCGCAGTCTTGTTCCAGATCCACGTCACAATTCCCGTCTCCAAGATTCCTGCCTGGACCGCAGGTCGTGGCTGTTGTGGCAGGGATGGAGGCGATGATTTCCCATCATTAGGATTGGGAGATCCTTGAAAGACGTCGTTATCAGAATCGAGCGACTCGTTGAGGAACCTCCTCATCACTTCCTGCTTTAGCAATGTCTCCAGCAGAACGGCATCGCCGTACGTCGGATCCTTGCGCTTGTTGCTTCGCCCGAGGTTCAAAATCTGTGAGAGCGTAAGGTGGCTGGACGCAGAAGTGCCCAGCTCCTTTTGCTGGACATAGGCCCTGATCTGCCGGAGTCGCTTCTCGTCATCGGAAATGTCAAAGTTCTCCTGAATGACAGCAATGAACATGTTGATCAGGATGAAGAACGACAGGATAAACCAGGCAATGAGAAAGATCGCTCCGATCCATGCCGTCTGCAACGTCGTGGTATAGGAGGTGACGTTGTACAAGATGTCCGTCCAGTTCTCACTGGACAGTATCTGGTACATGCCCAGGAAAGAGTTGTAGATGTCGCTGAACGGTACGTGGATCGAGTCTCCGTTCTCGTCCGTTGCGGGGATCTCGCCTCTGAAGAGCTGAGCAGCAAAGATAGCCATCAGGAAGGTCATCAGGAACACGAACAGCATCAGGTTGGCGATACCGCTGGCGTTTCCCAGCACAAGCTCGATGAGCCTGCGGGTCACGGGGATAGCAAGAACGATCCGGTACGATCGTAGAATCTGGAAGACGGTAAGCCATGCGTAGACCTGGCCCGAGTTCCGGATGGGCGGTATTAGGATGACCGAGGTGATCACGGCAAGAGCCAGATCGACGAGGTTATGCAGCTTGTGATGAAACCTCCTGAAGTCTGCAACGACGCGGAACACGATCTCGATATCGAGGGCAATCGTGACAGCAACTTCGGCAGTATTGATGAACAGCTCTCGACTCGCCGACATGCGTGTGCTTCGGAAAGACTGGCACAAGAGGCCGAAGGCGATGATGAGAACCCAGAACCACGAAGTAGTCGCGTAGAGCTGCTGCAGAGTTGACTGTCGTTCGAGGTTGTCGTTGGCTGCCTCGAAATGGCGGGGCCTGGCCGGCGTCTCGTCGGCACCGAAAGCGCTGGCCTTGTTCTCTTCTCTGATAACTTGGAAGACCGAGGTGATGACGGCAATGAGCAAGTTGGTCATCCAGAGCATCATGATCATGATGCCCGCGCCGAAGAATAGCGCCGCTGGCAGATAGTCGGAGTCGGTAGTGTAATACATCAGGTCGCTGAACGTGTTGGCGCTCATGATGACGAACACCAGCTCCAGAGAGTGCACGATGTTATCGAAGTTGACTGTGCCGTTAAAGGGGTTCCCAGTCTGTAGACAGATTGAACCTCGCGGACACAGATGCCCCTTGCCTTTTCCAGGGGCATCCGTGAGGCTGATGAGCGTGCCTGGCACCTTTGCGTACACCCAGGGCCGCGCTTCTCCCGTAACATTATCGAGATATCCGCCACAGAACGACATGTCAGGGCTGTAGCTGGCCGTGATATTCGTAGGATCGTCCGGGTCGAGCCAGACGCACTGGCGGCTAAGGCTTGACTTGAAGCTTTGCACGCCGACAATAGCAAAAACCAGCCAGAAAAAACCAATGAGGAATGACACTCGCACAAGCAGCGGAGCGGCCCTTTTGAGACTCCGAAGGATGATCTGCAAGATCCGTTAGTCAACAGCCTCTAATGCAAAGACTATGGTCGCGTAGATGACTTACAGCATTGCCCTTGGTAAGAGCGAGCAGTCTCAGGATGCGTAAGCAGCTGAGCATCCGAAACAGATAGAGATGGTGCTGTTTCTCTATTCCTGTGATGCCTAGCACAAAAGAGATCCAGAACGAGACCACAGCGACAAAGTCCAGCCGATTGAAGCCGTGTCTCAAGAAAGCTCGCCTGGCAAGATGCAGCCGTTGCTGCTCCTCCAACGTCTCCGGTAGCGCCTGGCCTTGTAACCTTGTGAAGGATCGGGCGAAGGTCGGAGTGAAGTCTTGCGGGGGCTTCTTGACTGATTTTTGACGCTGTGGCCTGAAGATCTGTCTGTACTGCTCGGCGACTCGCTCGCGAACGCCGCGCTTCCGCTCGGCTGCCGTATATTCGGGGGCGTTGACCACAAGGCCGGAAACAACGATCCTAGCCATGAGTTCCACGGTGAAGAAGACGAACAGACCGAAGATGGCCCAGTCAATCCGGGTACTACCCCATCGGTCAGGGCGCTCGTTCCCGGGCTTGAACACATTAGGCGCAGCTTCAACTGCGAGAAGAATCGTTTGCAGAACAATCAAAAGCAGGATAAGCGGCTCGGTCCAGGGATTGACCAGGACGTCGCACAGCCACTTTCTCAGCCGGTTCTCAGGGCCAAAGATGCCCAGAGCTTTCCCTTTCAGAGGATTCGGCTGTCGAGCCCGCGGCCGAGAGAAGAAGGACGAAGGATCCTCGGGTAGGACTACCTCCGGCTCTCCCATCTTTTCCGTCGGGGTTCCCTGGAACACCTGTGATGGATATGATGTGTCGACCAGCATTGGAGCCGACACCTGAGACTTCCGGCCATCAGCACTGACACTGGGCGAACGAGACCTGTCTCGCTGCTCTTGCCGCTCGATCAGATCGCCCTCGCCGCTGATGGCAACGACACGCTGAGACATGGCTCTCATAATAGTCCCTGCCCTGGATAGTGCCCCAGATGTGCTGGGCGAACGAGACCTCCTCTTACCGCCGTCTGGCGTCAAGGAATCTCCATAGCTCCTAGGTCTCCCGCCGGACACAAACTGGCTTTCGAGATCGAAGCCGAGCAATTGCGTGTTTCGCGGCCTCGCGGGGCTAGTGTCTATATCCGAGACCGTATGGAAGCTGTCACGACCCTGTGTGTCGTTCTCGGGCGGCTCCAGCCTCCCAATGGGCTGCGCTGATTGTCTTAGGGGTACGCTATCCGACTCCATCGAGTCGGTATCTGGTGCCTCCTCATAGTAGGGTGTCGGCGGTATGTAAGCAGAACTGGAGGAAGACATCGGCCGTGGCGGACCCAAGGAATCTCGGTCTCCGAAATCTGGTGGTAACGCAAACTGCAGAGCCATTTGATCGATCGGGGAGTTTGGGCTAACGTCTCCCTCATCGTGCGGGTGCTGGTATGGATGTTCCCAATAAGAAGATATACCAGGCAAGTTGGCAGACATCTGGGCCTCGGTCGGTTCTCCCATGCTATGTCCATAAGTCGAGGCCCTATCGCGTGGGTGACGATCTGGTATTATTGACAAGCCTGCCCCTCCACTACCGTCGTCCTGATCTCGGTATGGAGGGGCGTACGGGTCTTGGTATGGCGAACTCGTATTGTCTGGAGGGCGCTGTAGATTCCGCAATGGTATTGATTGCGGCGGCGCGCCGGAGGACTGATTGGGGTTGTGTGTGTTGTCCATTGTGAGCGACAAGCCGGACAGGCTAAACGGCGCGGGTCTGTTCTGGTAGAAGCCCGGAGGAAGAGTGTTATCGATCGATCCGCGAAATGCGCGCCGCGCGCAGTCGATCGAAACCTCGTCAAGTCGGTATTGAGGGCATTATCCTCCTACTCGAACAGCAGAAGCCAACGAAGTGGGCAATGAATGCTGTTCAAGGGGGCAAGTCCCGTCGCGATGTCTGATGCCCAGACTGGACACTGTGGAGCGCAGAGGCGCAGCAGAAAGCCGTCAAGGGTGCAAACACTCGAGGTCGCGTCGAGGTCGTAATTTGGGGATATATTCAGAGTCACAGACGTCGTACTCTATGCAGAGCAATAGCGGATAATAGCAATAACCTTGATCATGAGCAAAACAATCCGTCACAAGCAGAATCCCAAGATTGGGACATCAACCGTGATGGACAGCGCAGGTGGATGCTTCCTCGCTCTCAGCTCCCTGTTCCTTGCATGCAGTGGAAGATACATTACAGTGTGGAGCACTGTCCAAGCTGACAACCTGGACATGTGAAGCTGCAACCCTGCCAGCAGTACGAATAGATGGTCCAAGAATAGCACAGTTGGAAGCAATGATGATTACGCAATGCGACAGAGAGTTGAACTGCTTTGCAATACGCTTTCTGATAAACGGCCCTCCTGTTTGTGCATGGTCTGTATATTGGATCTTGATAATGAATGCCAAATGATATCGGGACTGTTTGCGCAGTGTGAGGGTACCTGCATTTATCGGAGACCACAACTTTCCTCGTCCAGCGCTCACAGTATGCAGACAGTGTCAGCAAACGGGACCTGGAATTGATGCTGTCTCACACTGGATCTTGAAACGCGCTCCGGCAACAAGCACTTTTTGAAGTTATCCGAACTTTTGCCGGGCACAGACTGATCTTGTCATGATGCCCGATAAGATAAGATAATCCACTGCTCGGCCGAGCGGCTGACATAATCGTACAAGTGCTGTAATTAAAGCCACAGGCAGGCACGCTAAAACTCTGGCGCGTCTCGTGAATGACATCGCCCAAGGCGCGCGAAACTTTTGGTCGGTCCACTTTCAACTCCCGAACACTCGACATTACGAGGGAGCTGGAGAGCTATCAGCAAACAAACTTAACTTTATCCTGCCTTTCAGAGGCCTGGCTTTCATCCTTTTGGTATCCTTTCGATTCTATTAACAAAGAGTAACATTGCAATGCGCCTTGCTTTCGGCATCGACCCTCTCATCCTAACCGCCCGAGTTATCGTCTCCTGATCGCGTCTCCCTCCTCAGCGCATTCCCCCTTTCACCCGACGCCGCCCGCTCACTTTCGAGTCGCGACGTTGAAGATGCCGTCCCTGCGCAAGCGTCCCCACGAGGAGATCAGCAGCGAGAAAGCCGATAATGCGAAGAGCGATACCCCTAGAAAGACTGCTAACGTGGAGCCGTCCATGCTTGAGCGCATCCGTGGCATGTGGCAGTTTGCGAACCTATACCAGTGGATCCTGCTGTTTGGAAAAGCTATCAAGATGGATGATGACTTTGATATCGAGGTGAGTGCCCCTTGCAGTACCCTCTACATCAAGCTTCCGGCACTGAGGCTGACCGCGCTGTAGGACCTCGAAGCAGAGTGCCTGAAGCCCTTTTCCACAAAGTTACAAGACATCGGCCTGTCCATGCTCAAGTTCCTGTCTTCTCATCGCGGCCTGACAAACGACCTATTCGACGAGTACAGCAGAAGGCAGTTCCTAGCCAAAACCCCTGAAAAGAACCCCTTCGGTCCTCCCGATGAACCGCCACTTCGTTTCACAGATTTCGATGTCTACACAAAGATTCGCGTCTTACAGCTGATGACACAGCTTATCATGATGAATCCGGAGAAGTTGCGCGAGAAGACAGACGAACACAATGTTACAGACCAGACGAACTGGGTATGATCTACTACCCCCTGCAGGCCGAGTAATCCCTTCGCTTGCTAACTTTGTCGCAGAGGATAGAGCCTTATGGCTGGGACCGACAAGAGCGCACATACTATGTCCTGGACGACAATCGGGTATATCGCATGACTGAACCACCGCCTCCTCCTGCGACGCCCAAGAAGAACTCCAAGAAGGGCAAGGCGGCGGCAAGAGCTAGCAAGAGACGTCGCGTATCGTCAGCGGTAGCGAGCGACGCTGGAGATGGTGGCGACGAAGATTCGGAGGATGGGAGGAATGTTAAGACACCAGAGGATGACGGCTTGGGAGGAATGCAATGGGAGTGCGTCGCAGTCACCTTGGACGAAGTCCGCGAGCTCTTGCAGTGGATGGAGAAGACCAAAGACCCTGATGAAAAGGTCCTGAGGGACCAGCTGCGGGACCACCTGGTTCCCATCCTGGAGCGCCAGGAAGAGTCTAAGAAGCGAAAGCAGCTGCAGAGAGAAAGGGAGTTGCTGGCTCTGGAGAAGATGGCCCACGCAAAAAGGTCAAGCCGACTCGCAAATAAGATGGAGCACCAGAAAGCCGAAGAACAGGCGCGAGAGGAGGAGCGCAGGCGGCGTGAGGAAGAAGAGAGGGCCAGGAAAGAGGAGCAGAAGCGGATGAAGATGGAACGAGAACGGGAGCGTCGCATGGCGTCGAGGGAGCAGCGACTCAGGGAACGCGAGGCGCGTCGTCTACAGCACGAGGAGGAGCTAGCACATCTCTCCGAGGACAGCAGGCAGCTGAGCAGTGGCGAGGGCCGCTTGTCCGGACGTCGACTCCAGGCTGAGATTGAGAAGAACAAGCAAGCCTTGAAGGAGATTGAGGAGGAAGAGGATGACTGGATCTTCGACTGCTCGTGCGGACTGTACGGACAGGTTGACGACGGCACGCACAGTGTTGCATGCGAGAGGTGCAACGTCTGGCAACACAGCAAATGCCTCGGCATTAAGGAGTCGGATGCCGAGCGGGATGATTTCCACTTCATCTGTGCGCCTTGCCGTCGCGCTCAGGCGGAGAAACCAAGGACCATCAAGATTAAGATCAAGCAAGGTTCGTCTTCTCCAGCAAACGCGCAAAAGACAGCAGCCGATGGTCCGTCTTCATCACCTCAGGCAGCTCGGAGCGCAAAGATCGTGGTTGAATTGGAAAGGAGGTCATCACAGAGCGACGGCATTCTGGCCTTGCAAAGCCAGAATGGGAGCAGCAGCACCAGTGCGCCTAACGGATTGGACATGCCTCGGCCTTCCAAGGCGCCTGGAAACGCTTTCACGAATCCTCAGTCACTGCCCAATGGATCCGGATCGGGTTCGAATCCATTTTCCTCTTCCTCGCACCCGACGCTGTCACCTCCGGATCAGTCGCCTACCAAGGCGAGAGCCTATCACACCCTCTACTCCTCCAACGGAGCATCAGACGAGTCCCACGTGGCCACCGGTAGTCTCTTGCCGCCATCGACGCCAAGTGTGATTGCCCAATCAAAGCAAGGGACTACCGCCGTCGTCCCAGGAACAAAGACAACACCACCAGTCCTATTTCCGCCGCCAGGCACCTCATCGGAGCACAACCGCCAGCACCCGCACAAGCCAAGCGGCACCTCGCCGATACTAGGACCAGCCCCACAACTCACGCCAGGACAATCATTCGACGACTCCAGGCCAGGCGAGAAGGCGACACCCCTGCCCCCCTCGCGCGGCGGCCTGTCGCCGACGAAACACTCCCCGCCGCCAAGCCACAAGCAGCTGAACGGTGGCGGCGGAGGCGCAGGCGCGGCAGCAGCAGCATCGTCCTTCTCGTCGTCGTTCGGTGCCGGGAGCGGGAGCAGGAGCCCGAAGCCGTCGATCCTGTCCCCACCGCCGGCGGCGCAGCTGACGCCTTCGCCGCCGCAGCAGATCCTGACGCCGCCCGTCAAACATGCCGCTCCTGCGCCCAGGAGCCCGCTGCAGCTGCAGCAGCAGCAGGCGCACGTGCAGAGTGGCGGCGACTGCCTGGGTCAACTTGCCGTTGACCGGGATACGTCGTCATAGGGAGTGGAGCCGCCAGAGTTGCGGTTTGCGGCCGGGACAGGTTTTAGGGATGCTTGGCTTGTAGCCTAGGAGTGTTTGTTACGGCCTTACGAGGGACCGTTGCAGGGAAGGGCATGTCTAGCCTCGTGCTTGGGCTCTTGGCAAGGCTAGAAGCTGATCGTCCTCGGCGCGTCCGGTGGCGTTCTTGCCTCTTTCTTTATGTGGTTTCCTGGCGCATTGAGTTTACGATGAATAGTTGACGTGTTTGTGGAAAGGCAAGGGATGCATTCAGGGCTTGATTTCCCATACGCGGAGAAGTCATCGTCCTCTCCGATCAGGGATGGGCGTATGTGTCAGGGATGTTGCATAGCCAGGACTACTTTAGATACGGGTAGATGGCCTGCAATTCGAGTTCCCACGCATTCTGCGAGCTGAATAGGACCCCTTGTGGTGGCTGTCCTCTTTGGAAGGGATGGCTGGTCAAGTTCTTTCTAGAAGTTTGCTTCCTTGGGGCTAGTCTAGTCTAGTACGTGCGTCAAACGCCGCTAGAGTCTAGCAGGGGCCCAGCCTTGATGGTCAGCCGTCCGGCACATAGATGTCTTTTCTTTGTCCTGGCCCGACCGATCGAAACCGTTGAACATCGAATTCGACGGACTTAGACTAGAATGCGGCAGCAGAGGAGTTCTGGTCTGGGGAAAAGAAGGATATATGCGCTGGTGGTTTCGCCACGTATGGCGCTTACGTGCCGGTTTCCATCTCGGCTGTGGTTCGTGGGGATCTGATCGACTGCGATTGGGGGTGAACGATGGAGGTATGTCTCCAGAAGTTGAGGGAAAGGAATGAGAGATATCGGTCAATCATAACAGCCAGCCACTTTTACATCGGCTGACTGGTTCGCAAGCCATGGATGTCTGGACCTCTAATAATGTCAGTTAGATGGGACGTAGGTACAATACATGTAATAGGCGAGAAATTATGTTAAAAATTTAGGTTTGGCCTGATAGGGCTGCTTGCACGAACTGGGCCAGGCGGCAAGACAAATAAACTCCGACTGGATGAGACATACAGGAGCGCTTGGGGCACGGACTGGTAGGGTAGATGCGAGGAGAAGTCTTGGGACTGAGGTGAGCCAGACGAGACGGACATCCCGGTGGGCTATGCGTCTGGTGTTGTGCATTGAAGATATCTGGTACCAGGTGGGCTCCGACAACATGGCGTCGTTGGGAGATAAGAGAATAGTGACGAGCGTTGAATATTGCAAGGAGGAGAAAGAGCATCAGGCACGGGCTCATCCTGCTCTTTCAGTCTTGATGATCTGGTGATATTGCTGTCAATTCCAATCGATAGTAGGGAAGCTCTCAAGAAAGGCGACTCTTTCATCAACATCCAGCAAAGAAGATCAACAAGATCATCAGGTATAAATGCCCGAGACGTTCCGCTGGACGCTTCCTCAGGATGTCATTTGAGCGGACCTCCCCAACGGTTTGCACTCCTCATACCGTCTGTCAATCTCGCATCCTCCTTCCTGATGAATTGTCAATTGCATGCGGGGAAAAAAGGGTGGCCAAAAAGGGTGGCCAAGCCGAGGAGCAAGGTTGGGCAAGAGTCCAACCCCTCAAGTACACACCACCAGGATACGTCAAGGACACGCACAGACAGTGCAGCAGCCTCTGTGCCTGTGGGTGTTCTATTCTGGTTGTCCCAGTTCTCCCTGGCCAACCGGTGTTCAAACAGCATGCGAGCTAATGCATCTATCCGATGGACTTGCAGGGGTGATAGCGTGGACCGATCTTGGTCCAAAAGTCAAACAGAACCAGGCCTGCAGCATCTGAAAGTCATTGGACAGGGCTGGCCTGGACGGTGAGTGCCGTGGTATGGGTCACGAACTCCCCCCAGCTGTGCACACTAGAACAAGTCGTCTAGTGGTATGCGGTGGCATCGTGGCCATACTTTCTGCTGCATGCAGAATTACCAACACGAGCGATGCCTGTCTGCAAGCTCAAGTTGGGCTGTTGGCAGTTTGCTCGTCAAGCCTCAAGCACCACCCAAGGGCACGTGCGGAGTTGCGCCGCCGCCATGACGACGAATGAGCAAGCCACCGACGAACAGTCTAGCCCGCTCGTGCTCTAATTCCGATCTTCGGTCCCGTCCAGCAGCATACTGCGCGACCGTGAAGAGAAAAAAAGACACAGACAGAAGGGATGACACGACACAAGGCGAGAGCGCAGAGAACAACGGAAGAGGAGACGGACTGGACACCGCCAAGGGTTCCCGAGCCGTTGGAAAGATGGCACGTCAAAGGAATGCCACTAGCTGATCATGGCAGCAAGACCTTGCCGACTGCGTTACTTACCCCCCATTTGCAGGGCATTTTATTGGAAAAACTGACCCTGTTTCCGTTAGTTGAATTCTGAGCAAACATTCCAGCCAGGGAACAGAAACCCACCAAAATGCGCAGCACTTGTGTCTGGTACCTGCGTTTTCCCACCCCTTCCCGAGGTCTCATGCTCCCAGATCTCATGCGCGCGCTGTCTGACAGGTACAACCAAAGACAAGAACGAAGCGAACCAATGTAACAACTTCTTCCTTGCAACCGACGAGTCTTGTCCTACTAATAACTGTCCAGAGACATGTTGGTTATCTCTCCATCTCCGTCACCGGATGCTTGCCGCGAACTGCGAACAGGTGGAGGAGAGGGGAAGCAAACCCAAAATACCCCGGGGCATCCTTGTCTTGAAGATTCAGCTGCATCTCGACCCACTGCATGGATGAGCGCAGGGTACAGCAGGCGGTACCCCATCCACCATGTGCCCCATGCCTCCGATCGCCGCGTTCGACTAGCAGTAGACAGGGAAGAAGCAGGCTTGAGGGCTTAGTACACCCTCCGTGCAGTGGTCTGACTAGGTACCGCCCAGGATGATTGCAGGTTGAGGCGCCGGCCCGGGTAGAGTGGGAATAGCGCAACCAACACCGGCAGCCATAACCGTAGATATGTCAGATGAGGTGCGACTTACTATTATGCTCCCTCTATTCGAGGCCGGAATAGATGGTTGTTTGCTTGCTGTGTCGATGATCCATTGCTATGCTGCGTTCGCAGTTAGTAGTCGGGACAGTAGGACGCCCCCCTTCAACCACCACCCAAACCGCCATCTGACCGAATGCGGTCACCTCCTCCCACACAACCGCATATAGAATGCAGTCCGCACCCAACGCTGGAACTAAGAGAAACACCAAGTGGAGATACAAATATGGTGACCTTCGAGACGTGACCCTTTTCCCTTTTGCCCAGAGGACACTAAAGAGAAACGCAAGAAAGACATCGGCGACAAAGGCCGGTATTTTCGGAAATCCTTTCAAGCCCGTCTCTGTCCCTGAGCATGCTGTCCTGCTCAGCAGCTTAGTGTTCTACTCGTCATAAAGACACTCTGCGACACACAAAGGAGAGGTACCTGTGCCGGGAACCCACTTAGGAGCCCCGGCAGACGGATGCGAAAAGCAATAAGGAAAGAAACATTCTCATCGGAGAACAAGCCCGGATCCTTCTTCCCACGAACCAAGGCCCTCTTGTTCCAGAATACCCTCCGAAAACATTCTAAGGCCAGGAACACCCGACGGCACAGATCTCCTGCATCTGCATACCGGACCCCACCCGGAGGACAGCCTTCTTTGCGACAGATCCAGCGAATAGTGCAATACACTGTTGACGCTGATGCTTCACTGGTGCTCGACAACACAAGACAGCGCTACGCCGACACACGGGCCACCCACCAGGGGCCCTGGTAGAGGTGACGTCCCTGCCCTGGGCACGAGCAGCGGTAACCGAGCTCATCCAGGAGTACAACAGGGCGTGACGTCCTGTCCAAAAGGTCCTCAACTCCCATCACACTTCACCTAGACTTCACCACTCTTGCCGTGCCCCGCAGCACGCACCCGGAGCGCGTCTTGACCCAGAGGGACCTCGCCTTTCCATCACTACTTGATTGTCACGGGCACTTGCCGGCAAGTCTTTGACGCAACCCACTAGAAAGCAACATCACCATCGTGCATCCCCGACAGCAAAGAGAGAGGATAAACAGCCGGTCCTGGATGATCGGAAACCCATTCGACCACTCCTCCCCAACTTCATACCTCTTCCACCTGCCTTGATAAGGACGCCCTCTTGCCCTTGCACCGTCTGTTGTCTCGCAGAGCTGCATTAGCCTTCCTTCCATCCTTCATCCACAGCTATGACGGACATTCAGCAACAAGAACAACAGCGTCGCGAAACTCGATCCTCCAAGAGCAAGGAGATGATCAAGGCCATACCGCCGTCGCCTGCCCTTTCCCACGCCGATATCCCGGTCCACGGCCTTCCGACGGGACACATGAGCGACTACCTCCAGCATCACCAGCAGACCTCGACAGCCTACTATCCCCAAGAGCAGTCCGTCAACATGGAGTCGATACACCCCCGATCCCAGCCGGCGACGAGGTACAGCACCCCAGTTCCGCCACGGTCCCTGTACCAGCCCACGAATCAACAGCTGGTGCAGCAATACCAGCAGTACAGCTACCCACAGCCACCCCAACAATACGACCATAGCCCGTACACATTTACGGATGACTATGGCACAGCAGTAAGTGTTCCACGCCTCGAGTCCTATGACAAACCCGTCGCACTCAGCGAGCAGGATCTCATAGCGCTAATCACGGAGCAGTCCTCGCAGCCTTACAGCACCCCGGCGACATCACCCCCCACCCCGGCCCGCAACACCGAGGTGCGCGTCACGCGAAACGGCACATACCCTCGCGGTGGCAAAGCCCCGACCGTGTCGAGACCGGCCGCACCGACTACCGCCCCCAAGAGAAAGGCCGGCAAAGACCGGCCGAAGGCCATAAAGAAGTCCCCACACTTGTCTGGACCAATGTCAGAGATCACCAAGGAATCACACATCCCAGTGGTCGACATCGGCACTTACGTGCACCGGTCGACGGAGGAGCGGCTGAGGGAGGTGGCGACGGGTAAGATACCGGGGAAGATCAAGCGGCCCATGAACGCGTTCATGCTGTACCGGAAGGCATATCAGAACCGAGCGAAGGAGTGGTGCAGCCAACACAACCACCAGGTTGTGTCCCAGGTCTGCGGCGACAGCTGGCCGCTCGAGCCCGACCACGTGCGCGCCCAGTTCACCGAGTGGGCCAAGATCGAGCGCGACAACCACCAGAAGGCGCACCCGTCGTACAAGTTCACCCCGTCCAAGCCGCACAAGGCCAAGGCCGTTGCAGCCGGCAAGCGCGCGCGCGACGACGACGGGGACGAGGACCCGGAGGACCCAGAGTGGCACGGCTCCAAGCGCATGCGCAGGACAGTGACACCCTTCGACGACGAGGACTATCAACAACCCCGGTCGCTCTATAACGGAGGAGGTGGATACCAGCAGAACCGGTCCACCTTCCACGCGAGCAACCCGCACAAGCCCATGCCGCCACCGTACGACACCCACGCCGGGACGGGAGGCCACTACTACCAGACGATGCAGGTGCGCGACGGAGCGGTGGAGCACATCATGTACAAGAAGACGCCCAGCCCGGCCATGATGCACCACCCGCACCACGGGGGGTACGACATGAGCAGCGCGTACGGCCCTCCCCCGCCGCAGATGCATCACTCCCACCATCCCCACCATCAGCAGCAGCAGTACCTCGACCAGCAGCAGCAGCACCACCACCACCACCAGCTAGTCCAGCAACACAACGCGGCGCAGTACTCCCCGCAGCAGCGCGTCGTCGACAACAGCCTGCTTCCCCCCTCGGGCACGGCGGGCGAGCTCCTCGACCTGGCGGCGGCGGCCAACTACGGCGGCGGCGGCGGCGGCTACCCGCACCAGATGGACCCGGCGCACTGGGGGGACGACCAGCAGCTGTACCACCTCGACCAGACGACCACCTTCGAGATGGGCCAGTACGCCGGTGCCCTCCCGGCCCTGCCCGGTGGAGATGAGGTGGTGTTCGGCGGCGATCCGGGCGCGCTGCTGGTGCAGCCTGAGCAGGAGAAGATCTTCAACCAGGAGCCGTGGCAGGTGCTCGACGGCGCGCTCGCGGCCGAGGGCGACGACTGGATGGACAAGTTTGATCCGCAGCTCCCGGGGACGGCGGGGCAGTTGGAGGGTGTGGCTGAGCGGAAGTGATCAGGGGGAAAGGATCAGTATTTATGTTTGCGCTTGCAAAAAGGGGGCTCGAGAGGCTTTTTCGCAAGATTCGTCGTGTTTGAGGGACGGCGGGTTTCTTTTGTCTTTGGCGTTGCTTGCTCTTTCGACTTTCAATCATGGTACGGCCGGTGTTGGTGTTCTAGGGATCATGACATGGAACATGGCAGGAATGATTGTATGGAATGATACCATGGAAGCGAGGACACAGGCACACAAAGGGTGTTTAAGGGAATATGGGATATGGAATGAGGGAAATACATACAGGGAGTACAAATGGCTTGTAAGGCGATCCCGGGCTCATTGAAGCTTAATGGTCTGGCGTTTGGGAATAGGATATGGTAGATCAACGGCTGCAAAGCTGCTTGTTTATTTCGATAATGGTCAGTACTTGAGCATTGAATGGCAACGCCACAATGGCTTTGTTTTGCGCTGTGGAGGCATAATGTGATAAGTGAGACAAGCCGGCCATGACCAGGGAGTCCGTAGAAGAGAACTGAAGCCATCGCCAGATGTTTCGAGGTTCAAATGACAGGAGAATCCAGTGAAGAAAGAACCCGTCTTTCAAAACCGCCACGAACCTTAGTTTTGATTCGACGCGTCTGGAGGGCGAACCCCTGATTGTTCACGTCATGAATGGGGTGTGGAGCCAGCCATTGTCCTGGAAGGCGTCGGCGTGCGGCGAAACGTATTTACGGCAACTGCGCCCTGACAGGAGCTGGGGCCACTCCACTTTGGTGACCTCGACTTACCTACACAGTAGTACTATATCCATCCCGACAACCTTGACCCTCACAACCCCAGCGTTCGGATTACACTCCGACCAGTCTGCAAAATGACGTGGATATCAAAGTCCACAACCTTCTTCGGCCTTGTGCTGCTAGCACATGCGTAAGTCCGGCGAGCTATCTCGAACTTTTCCCCGATGCTAACGCCTCAGCAGCTGCTATTCCGCCCAAGAGCACTCGGCCCTGCAATCCTTCCGCACCACGTCCGTCGTCAGCCCCTCGTCACCCGGCACGACGGCCGTCTCGCTACCGATCGACATATCCCTCGAGACCCTCGTCGCGACGGCCATCATCTGCTTCGGCCTGGCGCTGGGCACGCCGCCCCTTCGACCGATCCAGTGGCGGGTATGGGCCGGCAAGATCGAGCGGGAGGGCGAGGAAGGGTTCATGAATGCGGATGGGGAGGTGAGCAGGGACTATGTCGGGAACCCTTTCAAGATGCTCGAGACGAGGCCCGGGTTTGTGGATATCAGGAGGCAGAGGAAGGAGTTTGCCGAGTGGGTGAGGAGTAGTGACGAGAGGGGGGAGGTGCAGGGTTGAGATGTGCTTGAGGGGATTCTTGGAACAACGTGGTCGCTTGGACATAAGACTCGATGGAGGTTCGGTTGGGTGGCCACGGTATGCAGGCTGCAAAAGACGAACAGACAAGGTTTAGCAGCACCCTACAATCATCAAGTCATGGAGCCCATTACCCATAGTCCATGGAGCTGTTGAGGCTGGATGGCCTTCAGCAGGAGTTCTTTTGGATCATGGGGACATGGCGGTCGGTGGTGAGCTGCATCCGTTTGTCAGCGCCTGGGTGAGTGCAGCGAGGGCATCACCAACCTGTACATTATCGGACGATATGCTTATGTTTGGCGCTGAGCCATATCTTCATCAGCAAACTTGAGCAAGCCGAAACCTCTAGCAGTTTGAAAATGCGCCCTAGGGCATTGTTCGAGTTACTCAACTTCGGCTAGTGACAAACGACCGGCGTTACAAAGTACATGAACATAAGGTACCTTGGTTGGTTGCTTGCTTCTCAGCGCGACGGCAGACCCTTCAATATCCCACCCTCATTATGATTTGGACTCCATCAACGGCAACTACGGTCTCTTACGACTAGCAGGGAAAACGCATCAAAAGCTCCCGGTTGAGCTACTGTTCTTGGTTTACAAGCGCCGCCTCGTTGCCTGTGGAGGTCCAGGTGGAGTCCGGGGGTCAGACCCAATTTTCCCGACATCCCCCGGGCACAGTCCCGGCCATCTCCCGGTCGCGTCCAAAACACGTCACGTCCGCTTCAAGTCAAACCAAGATCGTACGAGTGTGAGATACTCTCAAGATGGGATGGAAAAGCTAATCGAGAGGAATGACATGATTTCTTCCTTACAAGCCCGGACAAGCTGAGCAGTGCAATGAAAAAAAAAGAGTAGAATCTGAGCAAGCTCAGTCAGTTTGGTTTCAAAAAAAATTGGTTGCTCATGCCCGAAGACACAAGACTCTGTGGTCCTCTCCCTCAAGTCCCACGTTGGAGTTCCAACCGTTGAGGCATGTGCAAAGAACCGGTAGTCGCTCCCGATGACCCCCATCCGCTAAGAGTCGGGAGCCTGGGGGCCGGTACAGCCACCGGAAGGGCAGCCTCGGACGCTCCGACAATGAGGGTGTTATTGGACAAGATGTGTTTTGAAAACCAGGGACAAATAGTGAGAAGGGAGGGGAAAGTGAGAACTGAGAAGTGCTGTCTAGGAGACATAGTTGACTGGAGAGAGATGAGAAGGGGTGGTGTAGAGAGCCGACATTGATGATGAGACGGAGGAATATGATTTGCAAAGAGACACAAACAAGTGCAGGGCTGTAAGGAGAGAAGGTGATGATGATGTGGGAAGGGAAAACGAATGGGAGGGGGAGGAAGGGCATGGGGGAGGAGGGTAAATATAGATATCTCGGTTGGTCTGTGCGTGTCTGTTTTACTGCTTTTCTTGCAACTGATTAGGAATATTGCAGTGAAGAAATGGCAGGCTAAAAACGGGTGTGGCCAATGATAAATTGGAGCGTGGTTGAGGTTGAGGATGATTGTGTTGTGGTGAAGTGATCGTGAGGCTTCGACTGACCTAGGCCAAATCTACACGCAGCTGTGGACTCCTCTCACAAACAACACCCCCAAGATGAGCGCTAATACCAGCTTGGCTCCAAACAGAGGCGCATCTTTTGGGGTGGGCGTATCTCACTGGAGGTCACAGGAAAAGATATGCCTGGTATACAGACCGCTTGAGACATGAGAGTAAGCACCAAGGCTGTTATCATTCATATTTCACTGTCAGAAGATATATAATCAATGACAGTACTAGCGATGTTGTTGGAAACACACGTCTTCATCCTCAAACTACAGGTTACAGCTGGAAGAGCGCCAATCTTGGGCCAACTATATCTCTCCGTGTCCATCCGACCCCCCCATAGTCTGAAAATCGCCACGTCTATGCGCTTGCGTACTCCTTGCAGTGAAGACATAACTTCACTTCATGGAGGCTTTCCACTTCCGGCGTTTATCATTTTCTGTCGCGACGGCGCTCCTATCTAAACCCTCTCGTTCTAGCATCAATTTCTATCTTAGACTTAATCTCCCGCCATCTCCTGCACCCAACTTCATCCGAGTCTCACTCTCAGCCCGAATATCGTCTCGGGATGGATACCGACATTGAAATCAAGCTAGAGACGGAAGCTGGCACAAAGACCGAAGCCAGCATGAAGACCAGGAAGCTCACCAGGAAGAGAGTCCAAAAACCCCAAGAAGGATTTCTTCACCCTGGATGGACACCTAAAGGCACCAAGAAAGGTGCTAAGAAGGATACAAAGACCAAATCTCGAATAAATAGTGCCGTCAGCAAGCAGAAAATCTATCCCGACATCGCCATCCAAGCCCCAGTAACAGAGCAGCCGTCAACGAAATAGCCATTCATCAAGTACCAAGACGGCATACTCCCACCGCCGCCCAACGTCTTGTCCAGCACTTCCCATGCGCGGCTTCGTCAGATACCTTACATGCTTGGGCACGATATCCCAGCTGCTAGGGATGAGCCTAAGGCCTGCCGACTTCTGGGTTGACTGCAGTACTGAACAAAGCCCGGCAGCTACATTACCTTAAGACGCTTTACAATATCTGAGCAACTACCGGATTACCACCAGGAAAGGTGTCAAGAGCCTGCACAGCTACCAGCGCCGGGCCGAGGACATTCATGCTCGGGCTTGCCTCTCACCATCCGGCGATGATGCAGTATTTATCCTCGTCATTTGGTGTCGCCTACAAGTGGTTGCGTGGATCTCGTTTTCTGACCGTGAGTCGCGGCACTGGAAGCTGATTTGGGATCATCTTGGTGTAGCTGGTTACGAGTGACTGGGCTGATAACAGCAGGGTTGTGGGGGGTACGAGGATCACCGACTCATGGTCTATATCTCGATACAACGCGGAATGAAGACTCAAATTCCGGCACGACATGATGAAATGACAATCCGATGCTCGTTCCTCCTGCGATGCTTGTCCTGAAACGGTCCCGCTTACAAACCCTGATTGCCGCCGTATGTGTATCGCAGGCCACGCCTGACAACAGCGAAGAAGCGGGATCTCATAGCTAATAGCGAAAACGTCGGGATGAGGCTTCCCCTAGCTCTAGATCTTTTTTCCAGCCTGGCCCAGAGTATTTCCCACTTTTCCCTATAATTATCTGTCAGCTGATCCGTGAAACTGCTTGTTTGCCATGTCCAGAGCACTCACCCGGCGCTGGTACTGCACCATCCGTGATTGAAATCCAGCTTCCTTTCGATCTCAACGTACGTGGTGGTCTCTACCGAGCCAAGTACGCCGTCATCGGGGTGCCGAGTACATTTTTGGCGACAATCGGAGCAGTCCACGTGAGTGCAGAAGCGCATGGGCTTCTTCTCAGTCTCGAGCACGACATACTGCAGCGTATCACATTCATTGTTCTGCTTGAAGCAGAGACCGATCAATACCGGCTCCCTCGCCACTCGCAGACTGACGGCTCCGTAATAGCACGCGTTCTCCAGCCACGCCACGAGCTTCGGAGCAGAATAGTACCTCGCCTGGGCGAGGATGTCGAGGTACAGCTTGTGGTTATGGCCTACGGTTAAATCGTAGGCAATGGGGAAGACGCCGTGGGAGAAGAAGGTTAGGAGATGGTGGACGACGTCGGGGTCCAGAGTCGACGAAGATAGATCCATCCTCGCCCTTCGGGACATTCCATCGCCCAGACAGGAAGGCCTTGAAGAAGTCGTTCCTCTCGACTAAGGATCCAATGGTTGTGAAGATTAGCCTGCCTCTGACGTTGAGGGTGACGCGATCGCAGCTGAGCTCGTTGATATTGCCTTCCACCAGTTTGCGGTCCGACCGCCGGGAAACGCCATGGCAGATTGTTCGCTTGTGGGTTGGCGGTTACCCGAAAGTGAGGACAGGTATATTGCTCCCTCTTTTAGGGTGCAAGATAGTCATTGCTCGAGTTATCGAAGTAGGGCTTGGGGGGGTGGACTGGCTTATATGCTCGAGCGGGGATACTGCCCGACAGATCGCTGCAATAAAATCATCTCGTTTCGCTGCGCTGGACTTGAAAGCCGGTTTTCAACCTCTTCGTCTATCAAAATAGGAGAGGGCTCTGAAGGTAACGGACAGAGATGACAGGTTAACAAGGGAAGATGTCAACAAGGGCCCGAGAGAGCTGAAGGAACAGACATTGTAGATAGATGCATCTTCCATGTTCTGTGTAACCTGGTGAGTGCATCCTTGGCAGTCTATGGATGCCTACGGCTCTCGAGAACAGTGCAAAGTCCCGTCAGTCTACGTCAAGTAGGTCCTGGGAAGCCTTCTTTCACCACGACAGTCTCTCCATGCCACCTTTCAAAGTCAAACTTCAATGAAAGTAGACAATGACAGTGGAGGTGAACTTTCGGCTAGATGTTGCTGTAAATCAAGATCTCTCTCTTAAATGGCCTTGCAGTACGAGGTGCTTCTGGATCTGGTTTATCTGCACGGCTTGGACAAAGATCAGTGAACGTTGAGGTTGAAGAACCAAGTCAACGCATTTCGTCCAGTTCACACCTCCAATGCTTCCCATTGGACAACTGCCGCCGCCAAGCTTCAGCTCGCCGTCAATGAGGCTACAATGCCTATTCGTCAGCTAAGCGAGCATGGCGCACGCACGGGCACTTTCCGAGTCCACTTTACCGATCTAGGCATGCGGTTCCCAGGCACGAGCTTCGGGTCCATCAACCACCAAAAGCAACCTTCGCTGTCGAGTCGCGGTTCGATATCCGTTCTCCTCACACAACCAACCCGGCCCTCACTCGACAACACTTAATCAAAGCCGCATCAGTACTTAATATCTATCGCCACCAACTCCACAGTCCCCGTCCGCGCAGAGAAAAAACAACAACCATGTCCCACCACGCCCCGACGTCGCGGCCCAAACCCCCGCCGCCGGGCGAGGAAGAGGCCAGCACGGTCCTCAAGCTGGGCGAGTTCCAGGACGTCGACACCCTCACGCTCTCGGAGGCCTCGCTCGTCATCAACGCCCTCCTCGCGAAGCGCAAGAAGGACCGCAAGGACCGCAACGAGACCGAGATCCTGAACAAGACGCTCGACTACCTCGACGCCTTTGCGCGCATCAAGGGCAAGGAGAACGTCGAGGCCGCCGAGCGGCTGCTGAGCGCGCGCAAGGAGCTGACCAAGTTCGAGAGGGCGCAGATCGGTAAGTTTCTCGGGGTTTGGATAGGATAACGAAGGGGTTGGAAGGATTGCTAATTGAGAGGTTTTGCGGGGGAGTGCAGGATCACTATGTTGCGAGACGGCCGACGAGGCCAAGACGCTTATACCGAGCCTGGCGGACAAGATCAGCGACGAGGACTTGCAGACGTTGCTGGACGAACTGTACAAGCTCATGTCCACCTAGAAGGGCGCGCGGGGGACAGTAAGAAAGGCATCGGGATTGGGCGAGGATCCCGTGTCTGGCAGTAGCAAAGAGTTCGGAGCGGGCGGGAGCAGCAGCGAGTATCGAGTGGGTGAAAGCAGCATCGAGAACGAAGCAGGTGCAAGCAGCACGGAGGATGAAGCGAGCGGAAGCAATACTGCGGTCGACGACAACCGTCACGTACACTGGGGTCTTGCAGCGGACGAGGCAGATCATCTCAGTGACTTGCAACTGTATATCCTTGATCAGCTTGATTCTGAAGCTGAAAAAGGGAGCACTGAGACACCGACGACTATTGGTGAGCTGAGACCGGGCTCCCGCTCTGGAAGCGTGGGGGACTGATGACGATAGATTGCAGCGGGTTGATACGTTGGTCTTTCCTTTGTCTTGCACGGCCGGGATTTTACGGCCGGCATATCTCTAGAGAAGGGAGGCGTCATGGATAAGGGGCGGACAGCATGGCCAGGGCGTTAGGGATTCAGGTTATACAAAATATTGGTCTTCTCGAGAGTGTTGGCAGCGAAGAAGAGGGAGAGACTGAAATTGTCTTCTATTCAGTTCTGCCGCCTAGTCTAATAGACCGATATTGCAGCGACGCCGTGTCTTGAAAAGCACCCGTGGCCTAGACCTAGATTGTACTGTACCAACATAAGTCCTCGGAGATTCCGATCTATGTTGCACGAGAAGACTGCATTGTCCAACGCCACAATCCCCAGACCATTCTATCCAGCAACGCCCGTAAAAAGCACCAGTGATACGAGGAAGTGTTCTCCTTTCAATAGTGGTAGTGTCACTCCGTCCCTTGTTTACCTTATCCCTGCACCCTTAACCCTCTCTCTCATCTTTGACACCGCCCCCACCCTTGACTCACCCGTCCCTAAGACTTAGTTCCCCATCCTCGTCCAATCCTCCACGTAAAACTCCTCCAACACGCCATCATCGTCCCAAACCGGCGTGACCTGTCCGCCCTGATAGCACACCGGCCTGTTCACGGTCTGACCCCCAGTGACCGATCGCTCTCCGTGCGGCATCCCAGGGTGGTCACTATGGACAGCAGCATCAGGTCTAGCTGGGATCCCAGCGAAATACCCCTCCGGTGTTACGGTCTCCTCGTTGCCCAGCGGGCTGACTTCGTCGGTTGAATAGCGGCGGTAGTAGTTTTGCGGGTTCGTCTCATCGAGCGGTTGAACGGTGCCCAGGCCCGGGTACTCGCAACTCGTCCTGAGCGAGACGGGAGGGACGAGGAGACCAGGGGCGTGAGCGGTGACGGGATAATAGGCGTTGTAGCCCCTATGATCGAGTCTCACAACGGTCGACGACTGTCCGCCGGCGTCGCTGGATAGGTTCCGAGGCGAGGTTTGAGCCGCTGGCAGAGCGACCGAGAACTGCGTGCTGTACCGAACGCCGATGTTAGTCTCGGCGTACCGGTAGTCGGCCTCGGATAGTCAAAGTCGCCGTCGTAGACTGCCTGGCTGGCTGCGACAGCTGGCGTGTCCGACCACGTACGGTCCCGGACAGTCGTTCCGCACCCTGACGACGAGTCTTCGCCACTGGTTGGGTACAAGACAGGTTGGATGTACATCTTCTTGTGGCGTCTCGCTCTCTGCCTCTTTTCTTCCTCCTTCCTAGTATCCCTGATTCGACGAAGGGCCCGGTAGAGATAGAAGAGGACAACGATAACGCATATGAAGATTAAGCTGCCAACAGTAGCTGCGATGACAACTCCGGTCTGGGAGGTGGAGTCGGTGGATGTTGACGATCGAGTGGTGGCGGAGCTGGAGTCCCTGTCAAACGACAGGCGGGTTAACATTGTTGATCGATAGGTTCGGGCGAGGAGCCGTGGTCGAGGGTAGCCTGTTGCTTGAAGTGGTTGAGCATGAGTGGTGAGCCTCCAGGAGCCAGCATAAGAGAGAGAGCAAATGGGTAGGGCCGATATCATTATATAGTGCCTGCCCGGATGGTATATTCTTCGGACGGTGGGATAAGGCCTGAGAAGCATGTGGAATATGGACTTCTATGCTCGGCCACATCTTGAAGTTTGGACAGGTGACCGTCTTCCTTCTTTCTCAGTCAGAAGCAGTCAGTTTCCAGTTCAGCGACCCCTATTGCCATAAACGTGAAGTCTCAGACGGCGAAACGACGACATGACTGAACGTCAAACATTGCGATTTGTCACCAGAAGAAAGCATAGTAAGGATGAGTGTCTGCCCGTTGGATAGACGAGCAAGATACACTCTTTTGTAACAAGATGCATTGAGTTGCAAACCAGCATACGATGCGGGATATGGGAGGCATAATACATGCGTCGCTTGAGAGACGTCCTTGTGTCCATCTTCACTCAAATCCGCTGGAGGCTGCAAGCTACTCTTTATTCCGCCATAGACTGCCAGGAATCTGGCAGTATGCAAGCCGTAGCACCACCGGGTTCTATTCCCTCGAGACAGCATATGCATATGCATAGGAATGGCGCAGCTTTTAAAAGACTCCAGGGTGCGAAGGGCAAGACGTTGGACATTGCAGCTTCATAGCAACGAACTTCTCCCGAACTCCATATGTCTCTCACATGAAGCCGAGTCCCACACAGCACAAAGGCCACATGACTATTTGCGTCGCCGATGCGTCAAAGCTGCAGGCCCCTACGCCTTCAACTTCTCGAGCAGGAGCTTCGAACCCATGTTCCCCACCTCGTGCTCCTTGAAAGGCTTCTTGGGCTTCTTCGCCTTTCCCTCCGCCTCCTTCCGCGCCAGCGCCTCCCTCATGGCCTTTTGCTGGGCCGTCTCTTCCGTCGCGGCCTTCTTCAGCGCCTCCTCGTGCTTCGACAGCGTCTTCCTCAGCTTCTTGGCGTCGGAGAAGTCCTCGGCCTCCAGCAGAGCTAGCACGACGAAGGAGCTCGCGCCCGTGGCCCAGGCCACGATGTGCTCCTTGATGACGGGGTACAGAATGTCTGCGAATCCGAGAGGCGGATCGACGGGCTTGACCTTGCCGGACGCCTTGTCGAACCGTCCGCCTGCGACCAGTGTCTTGAACATGCGGCCCGCATGCTGCTCGTGCGAGATGTGTTGTCTTTGAGGAGGGTAGGCGTCTTCGTCTACTGGCGCGTTTGGGTCGCCGGCAGCTGTGGAGGCGATGGCGTGGAGGGCCTTCTCTTTGTCGCCTACCGTGGAGAGGAGGACGTCTGTGACGAACTGGCAGCCGAAGGAGGTGGTGACCAGGGCATCTGCCGAGGCTTCCACTGCAGCAATGAGCTGGGGCGAGAGAGCTGCTACCAGCTCCTTCCGGCGTACCTCTGCGTCCTTTTTGCTGGTCTTCTGCCTGATGGCTTGGATCTCACTTAGGAGTTCCAAGTCGGCCTTGTGACTGGGAGGGAACAGCGCTCTGCTCATCCCCTCGAAGAGATACATGATGGTCGTCCGGGCATTGAGGTCGTTGGCAAGGAAGACAATGTTTCCAACGTCGGTCTCCTCGTTCTTGCCCAGAATCTCGGCGAAGATGGTTTTGGACGTCAGAACGGTATCGTCAACGACATCATACGCAGTGAGAATGACACGGTGACCGTGCTTGTCGCCGGCCATGAGCTGGTACGTGTCCTTGAAGGTCTTGAGGATTTGTTTCCGGTCCTTGGCATTACCATGGGCCAGAAGCAAGCAGACCAACCGGGCACCAGACTGTGTGAAGGCCATATTCTTGAGCAGGTCGCCGTTCTCATCCTCCTTGATAGTCTCGACAAAGTTCTTGTAGTCCTCGCTCTCGGGCGCCAGATTGAGGAAATACTGGAGCATGGCGTCGTGGAGCATGGTGAAACCGGTCATCTTCTTCTGAATGAGAGAGTTGATCATCTGGAACAGGTCGTTCATGACGTGCGGCTTCTTGGCTGGCTCCTTCTCCAAGATCTTGGACAGATCCCCGGTAAGATACGCTTCTGAATCCGTCTGCTTGAACAAGGCGAACTCCGGGCCGTACCATTCCCTGAGGAGGTGGGCTTTCTGCTCTGTGGTGGCAACTCCGCGGTAGACGTCGTCGAGAATCCAGGAAGCCTCGGGGTGATTGATCAGCTTGCGGACCTTGCCGTAGAATTCCGGAATGATCAGGTCCCTGATCTCGTCGTCATCTTGGACCAGCAGCTTGCCAATCAGGAACTTGGCGTATCTGCTCTCTGCTAGCTGAGCATACGATCCCTGAAGCTCCTTGGCAATCTCCTTGCGCTGCTCCCGAGTTGAGTACTTGATTGCCGTCTGCACGGCACGGACAGCGTCGTGCTTCAGCACCATGTCCTTGATCCGACCGTTAATGATCGGGTATAGCTGTTCGAGCAGGACCTTCCGCTCCTCCTTTGGCACGTGTGACTTGCGGCGCAGCTTCTCCCAGATCTTCTTGAGTTGGTGAAGCTCATCGGCCAAAGGTTTGGCGGCTTTACGCTCCTGGGCGAGCTGCTTCTGCTTGGCGTGCGCTTCCTTCGAGGATTGCCCGGTTGGTGGTTCTGTAACAGTCAGTCTTAGGATCCTAAAGCAGTGCTAGGATAGTACACACCCCTCTCAAAGTTCTTGCCGTTGGTCCCATTGGCAGGCTTGCCATTGTGGCCGCCCTTGGACTTGTCCAACTTTGACGGAGCGGTCCTGCCTTTGAGCGCTGCGCCCCCGTCTTCGGCATCGGAAGTGCTCGACTCGTTGTCGTCGTCGCTGTCCTCTTTGGAAACTAGTGACTTCCTCGAGGAATCGAACTTCTTCTTAGTCTGGTACTTATTCGAATCGTCGTCGAATCGCTTCCTCTTGGAGGCGTCGAACTTCCGGGAGGGGTCGTGCTTCCTGGCATCGGCCTGCGCTGTAGTGTCGAGCTTGATCTTCTTGACCTTGTCCTTCACGTCGGTCGAAGCCTTCCGCTTGCCTCCATTGGCGGTTTTTGGTGCCATTGTTGCTGGTTGTGGGAGTCAACACACAGAGAGATCTCGGAT
Source organism: Coniochaeta hoffmannii (assembly GCA_030052785.1). Lineage (NCBI taxonomy): Eukaryota > Fungi > Ascomycota > Sordariomycetes > Coniochaetales > Coniochaetaceae > Coniochaeta > Coniochaeta hoffmannii. The sequence goes on along the minus strand of JANBVN010000094.1, from coordinate 33,933 downwards.
GCTTGGTCGATTCGATGGAGGCACAGTCCCTTTGCTGCGATAAGAAAATCTGAACAATCGGTCGAGGAAATTTTAGTGGAACCGGCGATAATGCTGAGCGGTGTGGCTCTGCTAAGCCCGGATTGGCAAAGCGTCGCCGACAGAACGCAGCTGCGACAGGTGGGGTTGGCCGATAAGCCGCTCGATAAGCAAATATCCAAAATTTTGAGAAACGATGTCAAGAAAACCATCCAGAAGGGCTAGTTCATTGTTTACTTGACTGCTGCCTCTCCCGACTAAGCTTCATCCTTTGGCGCCTACTTCCAATACCATCATTCAAATACACGAAGCCCGCATTCACAATGGCACCAACTCGCCCCTCAAAAAGAAAAGGCAAGGGCAAGCTCCTCCGCCGAGCCGACACCACCCGGACCTCTTCAGACCCCGCGGCCGTCCGCACCCTCCTAACATCCGCGACCGCCCTCCTCGAGCAGGGCGACGCCCTGACCGCCCGAAAGCTCGCCCGCGAGGCGCTATCAGCCATCGAATCCGCGCCGTCGCCCTTGACCTCCCCGCTCGGCGCGGCCCTCACGCTGCTGGGATCCATTGCGGTCGAGACGGGCGACGTCGACGAGGCCCGGACGTACTTCCTTAGGGCGGTGGAGGCGGATCCAGAGGGGGACCTGCCGGACGAGGTGGGCGGCGGGGCGGAGAAGTTCCTCTGGTTGGCGCAGCTGAGCGAGGAGGGCGGGAACGACTCTGTCAAGTGGTTCGAGCGCGGCGCCGGCGCGCTGAGAAAGGCGGTCGGGAAGGCGGAGGAGGAGGGCAAGGCCGATGTAGCGGACGAGAAGAAGCGGAAACTGGCCGAGACGCTGTGTGCGGTGGCGGAAGTGTACATGACGGATCTGTCGTGGGAAGAGGACGCGGAGAATAGGTGCGAGGCGCTGATATCGGAGGCTGGCCTGGTGGCGCCGGATCACGCAGATACCTGGCAGACGGTGGCCAATGTGAGGATATCGCAGGAGAGAGTGGACGAGGCCAAGGCGGCGCTGGAGAGGAGTATGGCTGTCTGGAGGAACGTGGACACGGAGGACGTGAGGGTGCCTGCTTTCCCCACGAGGATTGGGCTGGCGAGGTTGCTCATTGAGGTGGGTATGGAGGCGAGGGCGGTGGAGGTTGTCGAAAGGCTTGTGACAGAGGATGATCAGAGTGTCGAGGCGTGGTACCTGGGCGGGTTTGCGTTATACAATGCCGGCATCAAGTTGAAGGAGAAGAAGAAGGAGCCTGAGTGGAAGAGCGCTTGGCGGTCAGCGAGGGGGTGGCTTGCGCAATGTTTGCTGCTGTTTCAGAAGCTCGAGTACGAGGATGAGCGGCTTGGCGAGCACGCAACTGAGCTGTTGGAGCTGGTACGGAAAGAGGTTGGCGATGACGAAGGCGACGAGGACGATGAGGGGTGGGAAGATGACGAAGACGGTGAGGGGGAGGAAGATGAAGACGAGGACGAAGAGATGCAGTAGAGCGTCCGTTACTTTGATACCATTGAACACAAAACCCGAGGGGTATTTGCACAACCTTGCCTCCGAAAACGGCTCCATAACGCCGTGCAATGCAAATTGCATATCCATCAACCATATTCCCTAGCATTAGAGGCAACATTGTCAAACCTTCAACCCCTCGACCCCGTCACGCACCCCCTCCACTCCACCCTCTTCATCATCATCCTCCTCCTCTACAACCTTACCCACCAATCCCCTCTGCCAGAGCTGCTTCCCCGTCAACTTGACCGGCTCCTTTGGCCCCCTCGCCTTCTTCAGCGCCTCCACCCTCTCCTCCTCCTCCCTCTGCCTCTGCTCCTCCATCTCCCGCATGAACCCCTCCCGCCACTTGATGAACGTCTCCCGCGTGACTGGCGTCCCGTGGAACTTGGCGTTTTCCTCTCTCTCTGCCGCCAGCTTGGCCTCCTCCCTCTCCCTCGCCACCGCGCCCCTCCGCTCGATGACTAGCTGCTCCGCCGCCTCTTTCACCGTCGACACGAGCGCGAACACCATCGCCATTCCTAGGTTCTCCTCCACGGTTGCCTCCAGCTCCTTCAGGATCGCCTCCTTGTCGGCCGCCACGCTGAAGAACCGGTGCGGCGGCGCGTTGGGGACGGGCTGCAGCTCGAGCATGGGCGCTTTATCGGGGTATTCCTCCGGATAGCGCACCGAGAGGATGAGTACCGGAGCCTCGCCTTCGTCATTGCCGTCCTCGTCGAGGGGCGGCGCGTCGGGGTCGGGCGGCAGGTCGAGCGTGATGGTTATCCGGAACTCGGTGTCGGATATCCATTGGATCTCGTCCGGGAAGATGGACTCGAGGACCTCGCGCTCTTCTAGCTGCTCTTCGCGACCCATCTTGAGAGCTGCGCGAAGGAACGATGTGTTGGTGGGTGAGTTGAGGTGTCTGGATTCACAACGCTCGAATTAACTTGGTCATATTTCGTAGGAGGGGCGTCAAAACGATGAAGATGCAGATGGATGCGCTGTGCTTGTGGCGGGGTCATCGATAAGAACAAGCTTATCGGCAGCCCATGCACATATTGAGTTACGATCGCTGTATCCGTGCATGGGCTCTCGCCTCCTATTCAAGTCGCTTCCAAAGCAGATCACGCACACAAGGAGATCAGTATTTGCACAGAAAATATTCGTTGCTATTGCTCGCAGAACCTCTGCTGCAGTGTGCCCACCAATTACAAAATAGGTTACCAAACAAGGAATAATCCAAGGAAAGAACGGCCGTGATCCCCTAATCCCGTTTTTATGCGCCGTCGCTAAAGAGCATTTCCGCAAGATCACAAGTTATTTCCCCGCCTGACCTGTCCAGGTCTATATACTTCGGTAAAGGGTTGGATGGTGAGAATGTTGGCTGATTAAGGAGTGAAGCGTCGGTGAGAAGCCGAGTCGGATCCCCCGGACACTCTTCTCGCGTCGACAACCTCGGCGGAGCTGCCCAGGAGGTCGACGTCCCTGTCCACCCGGCCGATACTCCCCTGACTGACGTGGCCAAAACTGGCCGGGCGGTCAGACGCGTACGGAGCCGTCGGCGACTGCAGGTCCACCTGGCTGAAATCGTCGCTGGCGTTGATCGACGAAGTAGAAGACAGGCGCTTCTGCGAAGACGTGCGCTCGAAAGGCAGCCGCGATGTGGAGGCGCTGGCCGTGTGTCCCAGGCCCGAAGACCCTGCCGCTCGGCTCGAACCTGGCACCGTAAGATTCAACGACAGGTTCTTCTTGTGCCTCTCCGTCCCGTCTGACTGCCGCCGCGAGCTCTTCCGCGGAACCTGCGGTACGGGCGGGAGGTCGCTGTACGGCGACTTGCTATTCACAAGACCCGGCGCCGATATATCTGCCTCGTCGTCTTCCCGCGGACTGCCGTCCAGATCGAGCAGCTCCGTCTCTGCGGGTTGCTGGTTGTCCGAATGCACGACCGTCGGCTTCGGGCTCCGCTTGTCATAATCCTCGTCGTCTGAGTCGATGGGGCCGTGCCGTAGCACACCCATCGCGACGGGAACACCTTCTGGCGGTCGGTCGTCGTCAAAGTCACCGCCCCTGGCGCGCATAGCTGGCGGCATTCGCGAACTCCGCACGACTTCAAAGCCCTTGCCTTTCTCTTTGCTCTTGCCGCCCAGGAAAGTCCGGAACCAACCGGTCGCCGAGGCTATGGGCTTTGTAGGATCTGCCGGTCCCGTCCTGAGCTTGCGGTTTGGTGCGTCTGAGTTTAGCCTCTCGCCCCTGACACCGTAGTAGAAGTCGACTTCTCGTGTCGAATAGTCCTGCCTGGGAAGTGGCTGGGCATATGGTGCTGGGGTCGCGCCCCGGGATATCTCTCCCGCCAGCTCGGCTGGATCTGCAGGGCCTCCTAGCACACCCAGTCCTCCTCGCTGAGACAAGTCGCCACTGGTCCACGACCCGCGGTTTGCTCCGAGCGGCGATTGATTCTCTAGTGTCGTGCGTCGACGAGGAGGGCGATAAAATGGGTCTGACGGGTTGAGTGGCAGGGCGTTCGTACTTGATCGTCCAGGAATCCCCGGAGACGGTAGGAACGAGAAATTGCTGGCTTCTCCAGGCGTGGTTGGTGTGAACGAGCTCTTATCATAACCCTTGACTCCAGCGTCCAAGCTTGCCACGTCCATGGCCGACGAAGTTCTCTGTCTCTGTAAGAAGACGCCCATACTGCCAGCGGAGCCGCTTCTAACGCGACCGCCGTGCATGACATAACCCGACTTTGATGCCTCCTCGGTGTCGAGCATGACAGAGGTTGAGAGTTGGCTGTGTCGTGAAGGCCCGTTCTCCCGCCTCGAGGTACGTCTCGAGAGCTGCCGCATTCCAAATATCTTGGAAAGACCTCCGCGTGTCTGGCCACGGACGTCGTCACCGCCGACGCCGGCCATCCTGGCAATGACTTCCACAATTGTCTGTAGTGCGTTGAGGAGGAAGCCCAATACTAGCACGCCGGCATGTGCTAGTAAGATGGCATATCCTATCCAGCCCTTGGCGCCTTCATTGACCCCTAGCGAGGGTATGAAGGCGATCATCATCATCACTGTAACGAGTCGCACCGCGGAGAACAGCGTATGATATGCATTCATGGATGTCGACGAGTGGAAGGGGCGGAACGCATGGATTGTGAGTATCTGGATGACTTCGCAGATAGCCAGAATCACGAGCTGGGCCACACCCGCGGGTTGCACCGCACCGATGGCGATTCCTCTGACAAAGGTAAGTAGCACTGGGATAAGTGCAAACGCCGCTGCTTCGTCCGAGTACGTGTTGTACAGAGGGCCGTAGAGAAGCAAGGTCGGCAAATCGTCGTACAGGAAGGCCCTGGGTTTTGTCGAAGCGATGACATAGAAGAGCCATGCGGCAAATCCAATGATCACAACCAAAGTGATGACAGCCAAGGCCACCGTGTAGGCCGGCGAGTCGCTCGCCACGACCATTTGAAACGTCGACAGCGCGACGATGGGGAGGAGGAAGTAGTTGAAGACGAGGCGGATGACGTTGCCGATGGAGAAGGGGATGTTCTTGGCGCGTAGGTCTTGTTCCTGGACATTATTCACGAACCGATAGACCCACTGCACCGCAAAGCCGGTCTGCACCAGAACTAACACCGCGGCGATGATGACGAGAAGCCACACCATCATGCCGGCCCATATGTCTTCTACGTTAGTCATTCCCACGAGCTGGGCCAGGTTCTGCAGCCCGTATGTCCCGTTGGTCACGTAGATACCGTCGACCAAGTTCTGCCAGCCGGGGTCCTTGGTCACGAAGCTCTCGTTGAACATCAGGGTGGACCACGACCCTTGGCTGGCAATGGGTTGGTAAAATCCAGGGTAGCTCAGAGTCAACCCGCCGGTCAGCGCAATGAACTGGATGTACTGCAGACAGTCCCCGAATCCAGGAGTCACCAGGCGAAGCAGGTCGGCATCTCGACCGTAGTTTGACGTCAGATGGAAGATATCGGACGTACCCCAAGGGCTAAATATTCCCGCGAACAGCGTTGCAAATCCGACGAACAGCAGGATGATCAGGGGCAATATCTTCAGCATCCAGGCCAGCCCTCCCAGGTCTGGCGTGACAGTTGCCGATACACATCCAATGTTTGTTGATTTGGAGTCACCATAGATGATCAGGAATGTAGACGACAGCGATGCAAAGGCGTAGGTCGAAAAGAAATCATGCGTCATGGAGACGGAGGGAAGGTCATCGGGGAGTTGCCTGCGCTCGCTCGTTAGCCGCTTTCCCTCACTCCCGATTCTCACTCGGGCAGGAAGACAAGCACCACCTACAGATCAGTCGTGTTGAAAATCGGCGCCAGTGGACATTTCGCGTTGGTCAGAGACGTATTGCAGAAGTTGGTGTTGTCGCTCCACGGTTCGTATGTGAGGAAGTTGATCTTGCTGTGCAGGGTGGTGAGCTTGGGCGCATCCGAGTCTGGCTCGGGCTCGCCCAGTATCTTTCCGTCGAGCTTACTCGGGTCGGTCCAGGCGGTGCTGTTCGCCGGCGGAAGCGTCACGTTGTAGAGCGAGCCCGTCACATTCCCCCACATGGTCATGGTGAGAGTATGCTTGGGATTCTCCGCATCGAACCAAGCATCGACCTGGTATGGCAGCCATTGCAGCAACGTGGGCTGGTTATAACGATACGAGTCCGGTAGGCAGTTCTGGAAGGGGACCTTGACGGCCGTGACTGGTTGCAAGAGGACGCATGCCAGGAGCATCAGGGCCATACTGACGACGGATATCGAAGGGGTCCATGGTCGATGTCGGAGGAGTTCCGGCCTCGGTCCGTGTGGAAGGGCTTCGGCACCGCGGGGCCGGCGTTGTCGGGCCCTTGATGAACATACGGCCTCATAACCGCGCTCCGAAGCCCCTGAGGTCCTCCTATGAGCGCTCTCATCCGCGGAGGATCGCAGCTCGGCAACTTCTCCGATGTCCTTCTCTTCTCCAAGCTGATGCCGATAGTGCCCGGGCCTCCAATATCCTAGACCATGTTCCGATTCGAAAAGAGATGCGGCGGTAGCGACGGTAAAAGGAGTGACTCGGGTGCCGGAAACATCATCGACTTTTCGCATCATAAGGGAAGCCAAGCGCTCGGGACGGCAGGAAGTTCAACTTCGGGACAGCGAGAACCTGGAAGGCTTTGTTGCATGCATCTATTCCATCCCGCTCATCTTCTGACCAAAATGACTGAACGCTGGACTTGACGATCGCAAGCCGCAGGTGCCACGAGACTGTATGGGGTGATGGTTATGGATTGAAGGAGAATATGTTGGGCTCGAAAAGAAAGTTAGTTGTGGTGCAGGTCGATAACGATACTGGCTGGGCTGTGCACTTTTGGGTCCTGCCTTGCATCGGATGGGTACGTATCGCTTTAGCGTTGTCGCAGATTTCCGAAATCCGTCTTACCTGGCGCGCTTATGACGTGTGGCTTGGGGTGTTAGTCCGTCTCGGGTAAGGTGCGCGTCCTGGTTGGCAAATGTCAACCGAATGCAACAGTTGCAACCGGACATTGAGAACAGCAAATTTGAGTGATGCTGGCTTGTGCGGCTTGTCAATCAGCTTGTTGTCGAAGTCTTGCAAGTAACTACGTGTACGTCAGTTGAGGAAAATACAAAGAGGGCTAAAGTACGTCCCCAGGCGTTCTTCGCACGGGTGCCTGCCGACGCTATGATTGACACTGGCGTAACACGAAGACGGAAACCCCACAGAACGGTCAAGCCACATGGAGAGAGATCTCTTTGACCGGGGGTGGATGCTGGGGATAATGATGGAAGCTGTCTGTAGCTCGCAGGAGTGGAACATTGCAATACGTGCACCAATCCATACCCATTGGTTGATTTACTATGTACTCCCATCCTCCAGCCTTGACTTCCGTTGCATCACGCCTGTTGCTGTTGGCTTTCAACATACAGTATTTCTGAGAGAGCCAACACGTTCAAGGCAGAAAATACGAACCATGACGTTCAGCCTCCCGCACCTCAGGATCCTTGGTTGACCAATCGAACGACAGCAGCCTATTTTCAGAAACACGAAACGCTAGCTTTAGTGGACAGCCCAGGTGGCTTGCACTGGGCTGCGCTAAAGAAGGGCTGTCTTGGCATCTGCGTAGCATCCTCCATGAGGGGGGGGTTGTGTCTTACTTGGGGATTTAGCTCGCTGTTGATGCTCGTGAGGTTGAAGCATACCTACCAGCGACGTGCAGAGGACTTGGGAGATAAGCAATATGTGTTATTACAAACCTGCAATGGCCATCTCCCGCAGATCAGTGATTACCCCGTCACGACTGCGAATCCCTACCATCCGCTGTAATAGTTCATGCGATAATGTGAACAAAAACAAGGCGGCCGAAGTCCGCCATCGAGATCCATCCTTCCAGCTTTTGCAGCAATAAACATTGCAAGTATTCTTTGGTGGTATGACAGCGCTGGCTTTCTTCAGTTGCTCTACCTTATCGCCATGATATACCACAGAATGTGCAAGAGCACGAATGATAAGACCTAGGAGAAACATGTCTCGACCTGTTGATTCATGTGATCTACTGTGTAGAGAAGCTAATCTACATAAGCGAATGCCAAATCTAGCGCTATCTGGTATTGAGTGAACTCTGTTGGTGCTGGTGACACGTCTCCTGCGCAGGTTCCCGATCGTCGCAACTTAGAGTTTGCCAGGTTTCCGACATCAGAGCAAAGCATTATCAGGCAGTTATTGCCTCCCGTCTCCAGCCTCAGGAACATTGAACTCGACGTGACATCCATTATGCGCGTCCAAACCCAGCTTCGAGAGAAGCCCTGTCACTCGATGGCATATCTCCCTGAGATCATCTTGGCAGATGTGCGCGACCACAGCGTTGGCAGAAACTGTGGCGTCCGTGGGGTACTGCCCCGGACCTCTCTCGAACGACTGGCATAGCTCCTGCATGTCTATCTGCACCGTCTGCGTCAAGTCGTAAGTCTCTTCGCCCACCGGGATGGTCTCTAGCGGCAACATGCAAGACTTCACCCGTCGAAGCTTGCGTGGCGTAGTTGCTGGCAGCGAGCACTCCTTTCGCATCAGATACACTCGTGGATCCCCAGGGGCTAGGCTAGTCTTGACACCTATCTTTGCTTCGGGCACGTCGGGTTGAGCCTGAGAAGGTTGTACAAAGGGCTTCACGGAGGGCACGACCACTCCGGCGCTCTCTGGGTCCGAAGTGTCGAGCCATCCGCCCAACGGCTCTCTCTGCCTGCGTTTCTCGGCGTGGGCTTGTCTGCGTCGTATAGATCGCAAGTCAAGGCTCGCGTCTGGTTCCTCTTGCGATGCCGTTCCCTGATGCTCGCGGTCAACATTCGAACTGCTGCTGCCACCGGGTTTCTCTCGCTGGCGTCGTTTGTTTCCCTGGCCAGTGAAGTCAAGTGACCCCTGGAACCAGTTGTTGTCTTGCTCCGCACGTGCAGGTTGGCGAGTGCTACCTCCCGGCTGTCCAAAAGCCCCGTCGCCACGCCGCAAAGAAGAATGAGAGCCTTGTTGTCCTCGACGGGGCGCTGCTTGCCTTCCCAGTCCATGGGCGGCGTCAGAGTCGCCTACTCTCGGGCTGGACAGCGGCGACCGAAATGCCCCTCCAGGGACACGGAGTGAGGGATGGCGACCTGCTGGTCCCCGCGCAAAGGCCTGGTGTCCTGAATGTCCCTCGGCATCCAGGCGCACTACCGGGCGCATCCCAAGTCCATGCTTGGCCGCAGGTGAGTGGGCACTGACAGCAGTCGGAGTTAGGCCATTCTGAGAAAGCGGTATCTGCTGGGCTGGTGGTGGAAGTACGCCAGGCTGTGGGTTGCGAGTTGCATGCGATTTTGCAATGACCCAGGGGTTCGCACCTTGCATGGGATGCTTAAAGTTGTCTGCCGGATGCCCTCGCATCTCTCCGTTGCTGTTCTCTCGTAGGGGACTGAGCATATTCCCCTTATCATGACCGTCGTTGCGTGAAGCCATGTCCACCTTCCAGCCCGTACTTTTCGGGCCGTCTCGATCATTCATAAGAGCAGGAACACCAGAGCCGTGCAGGGCCAGCCTGTCACTTGTTTCCTGATCGCCCGAGGATGGCGGAGATTGGTATTGTGAGGCTTGCGTAACTTTCTGAATGTCGCTGACCGTCATGCGTGGCGAGCTTGCCGGCTGATGTGACTCCACGCTGCCGGTGCCTAAGAGACCTTGGACTCTTGAGCTGACAGAAGCGTTCGTGTCCGGCACTGGGTGGGATCGTGGACTGTCGACCGACGTGTCTTCTGGCGAAACAATTTGCGAGTCCTCGTGTGGTTTGATGGCTTCGGAAGCCTGCTTCGATGGCCTCGCTGCAAGCTGCATGTCCACGTCTGCTTCTGTACTGCGAGATGGAGTGGGTGTGACAGGGTACACTTCCTCGAGGAAACGCTCAAAGACCTTGACGAGACGATGCGAGTATGCGAAAAGCACTTCATCCTTTGACGGCTCAATGTTGGGATCGTAGCTTTCTGGAGGGCAGTTGATATTGACGGCCAGAAAGGGATTCTTCGGCGTATTGCTAGTATGTGCGCACGCCAACGTGAGCTTGAATCGAGCCTTGAAAGCCGAATATAGGGTCTGAACGGTACCCTTAGAGGCAGACACATGCCTGAAATCAACAGAGAAGAATGCGCCCTTGGATATCTTGGCGAGGTCGGCATGAGGTTTCGGAAGGAGTGCGTCGATTGTGTAGATATCCTTCTCCGGAACATTGGCTATGCCGGTCAACTCGCCGTTGGGCGCGTCAGGGGCAAGCTGGCTTGGCTTATTGCTCCTCTTCATACATTGCGAGACCAAGTCGGCACCGAAGACCTGGATGGCAGCTTCCTTGATGTTGCCATGTGGTCCCGGAGAGTATGACCAGGAAGCATTGGGTCGGTTGAGGATCTTGAAACTGAGTCTGATATGTGGTCTGGCAAAGGCGTAGGAACGCAGGAGCTCCCTAATGCTGTTCAGGGTCTTACTGGCGTCTTTGAGAACCACTTGCTTTCGAACCGGAATCCTAGCGAAGAGATCCATGACCTTGACGGTGGTGCCCACCGGACCTGCTACTCGCCCCGTCGTAGCTATACTACCCTTCTTAGAGAAGTAGAGCTTCCACGCGGTGGGCTCTCCAGCAGTTCGCGTAGTGATCTCTAGTGTGGACACATTTGCTGCGCAGGCAAGCGCATCGCCGCGGAATCCTAGCGTAGTGCCTCCGATGGTCTGGATGTCCTCGAAGTTGCGAAGCTTGCTGGTGCAGCCGCGGAAGCCGAGGGAATGGAAATCAGATGGCTGAATACCGTGACCATTATCTCGGACTTCAATACTGTTCACAGTGTCTGCTGCTATTAGGACCTCGACGAATGTGGCATGTGCGTCGATGGCGTTGTCAACCAGCTCCTTCACCACGGCAGTAGGAGTCGACAACACGAGAGGGGAGCCCAAGAGACGGACAGTCTCTCGAGGGAGGGGAGAAATAGGCATGCTTGAGTGTCGGGGCTCGGCAGTCTCGAGATACGTGAACAGAAAGGGCAGAGATACTGCGTTGGAAGACCCCGTAACGGCTGAGAGAGACTGGAGAGACTAAGAGAGTGCTGACAACAGGAGTGCAATGGCTGCCTATACCGCTTAGAGATTCATCGTGACGATGATAATAGATATCCCAGGCTAAGAGAAACAAGTGTACGGCGGAAGACGGTCAAGAGAGACACTCAACTGGGGCAATGGGAATCATGTCGATTCTGACGTCCAAGAGGCATGGGACAAACCTCGCACGAAGACGCTGGCGAGGAAGGAGCAAGCGAGCCATCTCTCTCTGATTTCCACTCACAGCCTGAGCGATTCCAAAGCCTGCATGGACTGAGGAAGGCGCCCCGTGGTGCGGCTGCCCTCGCTGGAAGGTCGAGCATCGAGAAGGGGAAGGTAGTTGACCAGGGTTGTCCTTTCCGCACTTACACACCTTGCTGACTCATGCACTCCCCATTTCGTCGCTCATCCCGACTCCACCCATTCACCTCCGGCATCTGCCCCGCGAATGCTACCCCTCCTCCACTCTCACGCCTTGCAGCAGCAAACCACTCGATAGCTTCACACCATTAACCCAACCACAAGACCCTCCTCTCAAAATGCACTCCGAAACCAAGGGACCAGCGCCCCAAGTCCACGACGGCAGCGCCCTGCGCGTGGGCATCGTCCACGCCCGCTGGAACGACACCATCATCCAGCCCCTCCTCGAGGGCACAAAGGCCAAGCTGCTGGCCTGCGGCGTCAAAGAGTCCAACATCGTCGTCGAGTCCGTCCCGGGGTCTTGGGAGCTGCCAATTGCCGTCCAGAGGTGCACCCTCCCCCCTTCTCAAACAAGCATTGTTCCCCCCTCCAGCCCAGCTAACATTACGCTCTAAAAAGACTCTACGCCGCCTCCCAAGTCCAATCCTCCTCCACCTCCTCCGGCTCGGCGGGCGACCTCCTCGGCTCCTCCACCTCCGACCTCCTCTCCACCGCCACCACGTCCGCCTCCGCCTCCCAGCCCTTCGATGCGCTCATCGCCATCGGCGTCCTCATCAAGGGCGAGACGATGCACTTCGAGTACATCGCCGACTCCGTCTCCCAGGGCCTGATGCGCGTGGGGCTCGACACCGGCGTTCCCGTCATCTTCGGCGTGCTGACGGTGCTCAACGACGAGCAGGCCAAGGCCAGGGCCGGGCTGACCGAGGGGGGCCACAACCACGGCGAGGACTGGGGGCTGGCCGCCGTGGAGATGGCGGTCAAGAGGAAGGCTTGGGCTGCTGGGAAGATCTGAGGGGGGATGGTTTTGGATGGTTTTGGTAGACAATTGGGGCTGGGACCGTGTCTGGTGAAAAAGGAACATCACTGGGTGTGGGCTGTTGGCTACACCTGCCGACTTTGGGACGGAGTGAGAACAGTCTTCTCTGTCGTTTATTCCAGGGTCAGGAAGTCCAAAAAAGACTTGCATAGGCTCCCGGGATACGCTCCAAGCATACGTGAAGCTGAAGCCAGCCGAGGCACAGCTTCGAGATGCTAACAAGAGCACAATCACACATAGGCTCCATTGGTACGAGACCAGATTCCTCAAGCAGACCTGAAAATTATAGATTATTGCATCAATGGGGTGATATGTCTATCATGAATCATCCCACAAGAAGTGTTCCCAACGGAACACGGTCTCCCTTCTTTGCTCGACTTCCAGAAATGACGCCCCCAATGTATAAGTCAAGAAGAAAGCCCAGATGTCGAGGGTCAAAATATACACAAATGTCGAGTTTATCGCCTTCTTTTCAACACTTTTGTCCCAAACCGGGACTTTGCACTCCAACTACATCAACATCCTCAGTTGATCAGAGCCCCGATATCCGCACCGAAGCTCTTCTTGCTCTTCCATATCGACCGCTTCTTCTCGCGCTTCTCCTTCATGGCCTGCCACCCCTCCTCGTCGTCGTCCTCGGACGCGTTTCCGCTCCCCGACTTCCTCCCCCCGGACACGGGCGTCACCGACACCGTCGGGCTCGGCTGCTTGTCCCAGTTGCCGAGCGCGCCGGACATGGTGGACGAGCGCGGCAGCTCCGCGCCAGCAGCCGCAGGCATGTGGGAGACGGGCCTGTACCGTCCGGGCAGGCCGACGTTGCTGCGCTCCGACGGGGCGATCGAGGGCGCGTATCCGACGCCCTGGATGTGGATGGACGGGGCGAACCCGGGGTTGATCTGAGGCGGCGGCGGCTGGATCCACGAAGCGGAGCTCGGCTGCACCATGCTCATGCTGCGGTTGTGGCTCTCGGGCCGCGGCAGGTCGACGACCGAGCCGTTGCCGCCCATGTACGAGTGGCGCATGTCGGGACCGGCCATGGCCCCCATCATGGGCATCATGTTGTTCACGGCCGCCGGGTTCATCCCGTTGGGGCCCATGCCGACGTTGCCGTTCTGCCCGGACATCATCTGCATGAACTGCATCTGCATCTGCATGAACTGCTGCATCTGCTGCGTCATCTGCATCTGGGCCTGGTCACCGGGCGTCATCATGGTCGACGTCGGCCTGTTCTGGTACATCATCTGCGGGGGGATGCCGTGGACGGGGTCGTAGGCGGGGCCGGGGATCGGATGGCGCGGGTCGACATGCGGGCTTCCCCGCCTCATAGCCCTGGACCGCTCTTCGTTGACAATCACCCCGACAAGACCTCCCGGCGGCACAGGGCCAGGATGACCGTGAGCGGGGGCTCCGCCGCCCAAGGCAATGCTCTCGCGAATTGGATTGTGCACGAGTCCAGCTCCGACAAACGGATCTTGAGGCAGCTTCCTAGCAAAGGCCGGAAGTCGCCCGTTACCGGCGGCAGGAGCATCGCCGGTGACGGAACCAGGTCTCTGATAGCTCGGCTGTGCAGAGGCGCGCAGATTAGGGTTCGACATCATGGTGCTGAGTCGGGTGGGCGGGCGTGCCTTGTTGGGGAAGCCGTGTGCTGCGAGGATCGCCAACGGCACCTCTTCGTCCTCGTCGGAATCCGATGACTTCCCGGCGGGGTTGGAGTCGACCATGTTCGGAAGGTTTGGCGTGCTGAAAGACATCTGCAGACTCGGCCTCGACGGCGCAACACCGCCATTGGACTCGCCGGTAACCTTCATCATCTGTTGGCGGTAGACTGCCATATGTGCCTCCTGTTTTCGCCTCTGCTTAGCCTGCTGCTTTTGCTTCTCGATCTCGTCCTCATCATCGTCGTAGTCAATCTCCTCTTCGTCGGACTTGTCCTCGGGCTTTTCGGCGTCGGGTGCAGCGCTCTGGCGTTCCTTGTCCTGTCGATATCTCTCGAATTGGGCGGGCGTCATGACTTTGGTTCGTGGCGGCGGGCTAGGTTTCCGCGAGACGAATCGGTGCGCAGCCCTGCTCGAGTGCGCCAGGCTGTTGTCAAAGAGGTTGTCGTCGCCTATCTCGTCGTCGAGCTGGATGTCGTGTGTTTTCGCTTCCGACGTTGTTAAGGTGTCTTCGTCTCGCCTGTATCTTGAGCCCGCTTTCGGTTTCGACACCGCATCGACAGCACCGCTTCCTGCCATGAACTTGCTCACGGTTGAAAGGGTCTCCTTGAGCAGCTTTGCATCCTCGTCCTCGGCTGCTGGTGCTGGCGATGCTCGTTTTCCGAAGAAGCCGCTCAGCTTTCTCGTCTCGGGTGAAGTGCCAGGGCGGAGTGGTCGGCCAGACAGTGGCGACGGTTGCCGAGGGACAGCCGCGGGCGCATTCTCGGTGATTGGAGATGCTTGTACGGGACTGTGAGTGAGGAGGTTCTCGTTGGAATGCTGACTACCCCAGGAGTGAGGCGAAGGGTCGACTTTGGATGTTTTGTCAATCTGGATCGGAGCAGGAATGGAAGCGGCAGGCTGATTCAGGCGGTTCCCTGTCAACGACCTCGGGCCAAGAGACTGTCGTCCGTTGGGCTCATTTCCGCGAATTGTCATGACGCTTGCGCGCTTGTCGAACCCGAACATCTTCCCAAAGTCTCCTCCGAGATCAAGGCTGAAGTCGGACTCGAGCTTGGGCGGCGTGACTGTGGTTGATGTCGATGCAGTCGCGGCTCTTGCTCGACCGACGCCTCCGAACTCGTCGGAATGCGGAGGGACCGGGGGTGGGGGCAACGGCTCGTCAAGGTTGGGAACTACAGGTAACGGCTTCTTCTGGCCACCAAACGAAAAGGATCGGCCAGCTGCCTTCAGAAAACCACCCGAAGATTTTGGTCCGTGATGCCCTCCTGGACCGTCGCCGACCGGCTTACGGTGAGGAATTTTCTGCTCTTCGTGGTGGCTGCTGAAGTCTGCAGAAGAGGCTGCGGTCGAGACATTGCTGTGCCGAGAGGAAGTGTCGGTAGAGATTGTTTTGGTCGTGTTGCTTGACCCACTGCCCCTGTTTATAATTAGCACTTTCACATTTCTGACGAGGGTTGACTAGCGTCTGCCCGAAAGGGGGCCAGTGTGTGATGATGCTTTGACGATCAATGTCGCAGAGTTTAGAACATCATCTACCGGGGGAGTCGTCCGGCATTCCACCTTCCACCCTAACAACAGTGTATTCCAACAACAAACGACAACGGAATGAGAAGCGAAGAGGCAAACCTACCGATTTGTCTGTGGCTTGAGGTCGGCGAACAGATTGTCCTCCACCTTGATGTCTGAGACGCTGTGCTTCGCCAAGGTATGGGATTTTGCTGCGTAGGTAGCTCCGCCGTCGAATGACCTGCCTGGAGCAACCTCGGAGCGGTCCAGGACGCGGAATGAGGGCTCAGCTGTCACGTCATTGTCGAAGTTGTCTGCGGTGGACTTCCGCCGGCCGAACGCGACTGAGAATCTAGGCATATAGAATCTAGACACCCGAAGGATAGGCTGTTCAGTGACTGCCCGTCAACTCTCGGTGTCGAGATTCTAAGGAGCCGGATTGCCGATGAGGATGCTGATGCTACAGGGAGTTCGACAGGTCAAGTATACCACTATACGAGACAGCTGACAGCACTGTTACAGCTGGGCACTCAGGCGTGCACCGAAGCAGCACAGGATGCTTCTTTTGCGGAGAAGGCTTGTCGGAGTATTTTCGAATGACGCGAGGACGGCCACCTGCATGAGAGGACCAGAATTAGCAAGAGTCATTGTGCAATGTCGGTTTCCTGCCCCTCAACCATCAAGTGTCCGTGCAATGAGCCCCAGACGGACAACATCCACAGAGGAGCTCCCGTACCGGGGGGGGGGGGGGGGGGGCACCAGTGCAAGTGTCTGTCCGAGTATCGTGTGGCTTGTCTGTCCGAGATCACCTTGAAAGGCCGGAGACACCGGTAGAGCAGATGGGTAGGGAGAGTCGAGAACGGGATAGCTCTTAAACATCTCGCCGTTCCACAGCCACTGCAAACACGAGACAGCGAGTGTCACGGCGAAGGGGGAAGGTCGTATAGTAACCAGACAGGAGGAAGAAAACCCAACTTACAGAGGGACTCTCAGCAAGGCTGAATTGGCAATCGAACAGGTGTAGACGTATTTTATATTAAGCAGACATGTGCAGTAAAGGCGCCCGCGGTATATCCAGGTGGGTGGGCGATGAAAGAAACAGGAATCGACGTCACGGCAGACGCTGGAGGACCGTGAGGATTATCCGCACTCCGGGAGCAACAGGAGACAAGAAGGCCGTCGACGATTGGCTGCCAAGGGGAGGGCCAGGCACCAGGTGGTCCGGAGGGTCGGGGCGCGTCGTCGCACAAACTCGAGGCAGAGTGATTGGCAACAAGCTGCTGGGACTTGGATAGCTCGGTTGATGTGGTGTAGTGGGTTGGTTGGAGGGGGGGAACGTGGACACCGGAGTCGATAACTTATTTACAATTAAGGAGGATTGCAGTCAAGAAAACAAGGGGCACGACAGAGCAAACGGAGAGCGTCACCAACAGCTTGAAGAAGCTGGAAAGAATCGCAACGTTCAGCGTGAGGATGTATTAGCCGGGGAAAGGAGGAAAAGCGGTGGATCGGGAATCGAATGGTGAGCATAGTATTTTTGTTTCTCCTCCTTTGTTCGGTCCGTTCCCTGCCCCTTGACTCTGACCCAGAGGTGTGGAGGCTGCTGGTCACAGTGGTCAGTCCAGCGCCGGCAACTTACTAAGTTCCAGGTTGGTACATACGTAGTGTAGTGCCTTATAACCGGTGATACAGTAGCGCCTTGCACGTGTCTGGCGCCCTTTTAGGCCTGGGTCATCCAATACGAACATTGAGCAATGCTGCGCAGAGGGGAGTCCGTAATGATGAGTGGCGCTGTGCTCCAACAATAGAGCCGCGATCTTCACTGTTCGTTCTGTCATAAGTCCCATATAATCCCTTGCTGGTGCTCGTCTTTTCTCGCGCATCAACTTTGCCCGCATGCATGCGCTCAGATGGTTCTTCACATCCAAATCAATCGGACGGCGCGATCACCTCATATCCGTCCAGTAGTGCTGCTAGAATCTAGTGCACTGTGCTCTGTGGTACGTATGCGGTTCGTGAAGGCCGGAGGAAATCAAAAACATGTTGCTCCACGTCTCCGCAAGTGCTGTCCCTGTTACTTGCATAGCGGGCGGGCGAATACGACTCCCCCTGACGAGTAGAGCACACAAGTCTACAACAGCATTGCCTCGGGGATTTCATGTTTCTTACCATGCTGCCAGAGCAGCAGAGGACCTCAATGCTCAGCAACTCGCAAACCAATCGCAGCCAATTGTAGTACTGCAGAGAGCATCGTCAACACCGAGGAGAACAAGACTCCAAATGCGAGAACAGCAGGTTGTACACAGCCAGGCGGTGGAGACTCAAGATGTACTGTACATACGGACGGGATAGCCAACTCCGTTGAGGTTTGGCGCCCGTCCGAGTCTCAGAGACTCATGCTGGCGTTCACTATACTACGATACCAACTGGCACAGGCTTTCTTTCCCCCTTGTGGCTCTTACCTCCACTCTGGACTCCGGCTTCTGCGTGACCCTGGGTGCGTCCATCCCAACACGCACTTCCGGAACAATTCCAAGTCCTGCCCTGTCCCCGTAACGGTGCACGACCGTGTCGCAGAAACTGAAGTCGACTGGTTGAGCGACTGTAAGATTGGTCAAACAACTCTAAACTTGGCTGTCGTTCTGGCGCCGAACCCAAATGTTACGTACCTACATCATATGTGCCGCCTTCGCCGCCTCTTGTTCCTGATCTTGACGCTTGTGCACTGGCGCATCGCCATCACTAGCGCGCTTTGGATGGCTCGTTCACCAAATTGCAGCGAGAGAATGCGACGTTAAAGCGAACCCCCGGACGCCATCGCCCACGAGGCCCAAAGACAGGCTGCCATCGACTCACAGGTCCACAGATTATCTCTCCGGATACCACGGCAGGTCAGCAATGACTTCGTCGGTTCCAACTTCCAGTAGACCTTGGAGATCGGATGATCTTGCTGACAGGCACCGTGTCCTGCGTGTTTCCTTCACCGTGATGCTTCATGCTCAAAGCTGGCACGAAGTTAGAAATCAAGATCTGGTCATGCTCATCCGCACAATTGCATATTGTGCATCCAGTTGGCACCGTTTCAAAGAGACGAGGAGGCATAGTTATCTTGTTGGTCACTCTTGTACGAGGCAACACGGCAGCCCTATAAAGAGTCTCCCTGCCTCCTCATGGCCTTTTAATCAGTCTTCCCACACGGGTACTCATCGCATTGCGAAATGTACTGTGCAGATAATAGCATTACAAGTCCTTGTCGGCGTTCGCAGTAATCGTCAATCAAGCTCAACCCCATCGGGCCACCCGCTTGCAGCCACCTCCAACCTTTCTGGTGACATCCGGCCAGGGGCATGGCAGGGCTCGAAAGATCGGGGATCTGAGGCGGAACAAGGGGTCGACCAACGACCTGCGATGCATCTCCTGGGCCAGCATCGTCAAAGACGTAATAATGTTCCGACACCTTGATGTCTGGCGGTGTGTCAGTTGCAGCTTCTCCCTTACTACAGGTATCAATCCAGGTACGCCGCCTTGTAATAACCGTATATATAATCCATTCTGGCGAACGCGTGGATTTGGACCCGAGTCTCAGGCGGGTGAGATGCTGAAGCTCAGTCACTTGTGGCCGCGAAAGAACATCAACCAGCGCCGGGTACGAAGTCTAGCCTCGGAACTAAGGAACCGCACACTAGGTCTAGCAGTACCTAACGTCTAGTAGGATCACTGCATCTAGAAGTCTAGATCAACCTCACAGACAGTGTACAACAAGGTAACTGCGCACAGCGCTCTATGAGGTCATAAGGGCCGCCAAGCGCCAAGACCCAATGTCTCCCGTCGCTGTTCCTGACCCAACCGAACATCAGCAGCTCCACCTTTGCTTGGGAGTGTGGAAATAATCCTCTCAAAGTGAGAATGGATAAGCGATGGAACATCAATCTCATATAAGTTGTATGCAGTAAAAGATGGGATTCAGAGCGTTCAGGTAACAGAACCAGCAGAACTGGAAGAGCAGCACCTCGCCTCACAACATGTCTTCACCGCCCGACATCCGCAGCTCGCTCGCCCTCCGCCACGGCTCCTTCCTGCTCCTGCAGGACGAGACCACGACCAGCCCGCTCACGTCTAAGGGACAGGGAGCCCTGGCGTCTCTGATCCGCAACCGGTCGGCCACCTCGCTCTACAAGCCGGGTAAGGCCGGCAGCATCAGGGGAGTCGCGCAGCAAGCCGACGAGGAGGACCCGGCCCTGGGCAGCAGTACCGGACACCAGGACTGGTTTGTCTTCCGCGGGACCAGAGATGACCCGTCCGACGACCCGGCACGCCGGGCCGAGGAACGCCGCATGAGCGCCGTGCTGAACACGCCTCAGATGCGCAGCATGCGGCTGATCGGGAACAGCAACCCGCGCTACCGGTGGGAGCAGTACTGGAAGACGGAGGAGGAGCTGAAGGGGATGAAGAAGAAGATCCGGGCGTACTACGAGAGGACGAACTACCTCGTCCAGCAGTATCTGTACATCGACCGGCTGCTGGACTCGTCTCTGCCGCACGATCTGCTGAATGAGTACAACCACATGCCTCCTTCGTCGTTTCGGGGCGTCGAGATACCCAATACCATCTCTGAGGAGTCGCCGTTGATCAGGATTCATGGCTCATTACCCGCCGACCATTTTGCGAACGGAGCCGCGGGAAGCATAATGTCGCCCAATTCCGCGTCGGATCCGGACATCAAGCGCGTGAAACGGACGCCAAAGGACATCTACCGCGCGACCGAGACGACGCCCTTGTTCTCACCGGACGGGGAATCCCCGGTCGCCATCGCTAACTCCAGACGTGAGGCGGAGGAGGAGGACGAGGAGGAGGACGACAGACCTCGCCCGGAGATTCCGTTCCTGGAGGATGAGGAGGTGGACAGCTCCGAGGGCATTGTGATGCTGGCGATCTATGTCAACCTCGTCGCCAACGCGATCCTGCTCGCCGGCAAGATCGCCGTCATTGTTTCGGTGCCGTCCGTCTCGGTTCTGGCGAGTTTGGTCGATGCTGTGCTGGACTTCCTGTCGACGGGCATCGTGTGGACCACGACGTGGTTAATCGCGCAGTCGGATCAGTACCGGTACCCTGTGGGCCGGCGACGGTGAGTCTTGGAGGGCAATTTTCTGGTGCGGGTACGAAACAGATACTGACGTCTGAGGCAGGCTGGAACCATTAGGAGTCTTGGTCTTTTCCATCATAATGATCACGTCGTTTGTGCAGGTCGCTCTAGAGGCTATCCAGCGGCTTGCATCGCCAGACCGTGACATCGTCGAGTTGTAAGCAGACTCATGATACTGTTGTCGGTTCTTACACGTGGATTTGCTGACCGTTAACTCGAGGAAACTACCCGCTCTGATCATAATGCTGAGCACCATTGGCGTCAAGGGCATCGTATGGATATGGCTACGACTTGTCAAGAACTCTAGCGTGCAAGCACTGTAAGTTATGCCACTATCGGGACAACAACGCAATCGATACTGACAAAGAATGTCCCAGGGCATCTGACGCGAGTACCGGTATGTCTGGAGCCTCCTGCTCTCCAGGTGGCCTCTAATCCTAACCCATTTTCCGCTAGATGTCATCTTCAACGCCGGCTCCATCGCCTTTCCCATCAGTAAGCCCCCATATAGCTCTGCCGTTTCGATGCTGGCTAACCGGCCTGCCATCACAGTCGGCTTCTACGCCAAAATCTGGTGGCTAGACGCGCTCGGCGGTTTACTCCTGTCGATGGTTGTCATCTATAACTGGTCGAGGACCTCGGCAGGGCACATCAAGAACCTCTGTGGCTTCTCTGCCACGGCCGATCAGAGGAACATCCGTAATACCACACTCCAGAGTCTGCTCGTTTGTACCGCGCGTTTTGCTGACGACGACTCCAGTCCTATACCTAACCATGCGCTTCGCAAAAACCATCAAGCAGATCCAAGGCCTACAGGCGTACCATGCCGGCGACAAGCTCAACGTCGAGGTCGATATCGTACTAGACGCTAGTACCTCGCTGAAGGATAGTCACGATCTGGCGTACGTTTATCCCAAGTCTCGTCTCATAACTAGGTTTAGCCCAGTCCAACTGACGGTCCGGATAGTGAGAGCTTGCAATACGTGCTAGAGTCGGTCCCTATAGTGGACAGGGCCTTCGTTCACGTGGACTATGCGAGCTACAACCTGCCGACGCATATGCAGCAGCAGGCGAAGTAGGGGGCCAGCGGAGTTGATGGAGTTGGTTAGACGGTGGATTGTCAGCCTTTCTGATAATTATACCCCAGTAGAACAGCGTTTCACCTCAATATAAAGGACGGTCGAGTCGGGATCTGATGTGAGCATATGGACAAGCGATACGCGTACCGCGGCAACAGCAGAGGCAGGTTAGCATCCTTGACTTCTATTAAGACCGAAAAACGACACGTCCCTGCACTTTCACAGCCGCCAACCGGTGAATTGGTGTCTTTATTGACTTGAAAGAAGCAATCACATCCTCGTGGAGAAACTGTCGCGGGGGTTGATACCCAGATTCAGCATGGCCGGACGCTCCACGATAACCTGGGAATCTAAGGCAGGACTGCCGTGTTGAGGCTGAAAATTGGGCTCCGGTACATACAATGAACAGCGAGCGTATCGGGTTAGGCCAGCCTTGGATTGATGATCATTGGCCGAGTTCGAAATGCTTCAGAAGGGGTCGGTCTTGACAGATCGGTGATAAAGGCTCTTCGCCGAAGTATGGTTTCGGACATGGCCTTGACCAGGACCTAGGAAGTATAAAAGGGACAGCAGCTACAGCAAAGTCCGGAACTTTCCATCTCCTGCATTCGCCTCTTGAAACCAAGACTCGTGTAAACACAACTGTCGTGGTCAACCCAAAGAACTCCGACCAACATCATGGATTCAGAACGACCCCTAACCCTCAAGGGCAAGTTCGCCATAGTCACGGGAGCATCGCGTGGGCTTGGGGCCGATATGGCCTGGAATCTAGCCTGCCGTGGAGCTAACGTATGTTAAACCCAGTCAACCGTATCGTCGATTGCATTTGCTAATGTGAAGCTAGGTCTGCCTCACCCATGTCTCTGAGAAGAGTACGCCGGCAGTGCAGGAACTAGCTGCCAAGATCGAGGCACTACCACACAAACCATCGGTATATATTTGCCGAGCAGACGTGTCGACAGTAGACGGGCCACAGCAGATCATAGACCAGCTCCGCGAAGCGCTAGGAGGCAAGCTCGCTGTCAACATACTGGTCAACAACGCCGGAGTGGAAAGAGTCGTGTCGCTAGCCGGACTCAGCGTGGACGACTACGACACCGTCTTCAACCTCAACGTGCGCGGTCTGATCTTGATGACGCAAGCCGTGCTGCCGTACCTGCAGCCCAAGGGACGCGTCATAAACATCTCGTCCGTCGGCTCGAGGGAGGGGTTCAGGAGCCTGGGTCTCTACTGCGCGTCCAAAGCCGCCGTCGAGGGCCTCACGAGGGTGTGGGCGACCGAGCTGGGTCACAACGGGACGACGGTCAATGCTGTCAACCCCGGCCCGGTGCAGACAGAGTTGCTTGACAAGATTCCCAGAGAAATTATCGACATGCAGAAGAAGCTGACAGCGGTCGAAAACCGGCTGGGATTGCCTCGGGAGGTGTCTGACATTGTGTCGTGGCTGGCTGGGGATGAGAGCGGATGGATATCGGGTCAGGCTATCAGTGCCAGCGGCGGGTATGCCATGTATTGAGGACAGTTAGCAATTGCATTAGTATCACTGAGAGGTAAAGCCGCGTACAGCACACATTTGAGTTGAGCCTTAAGGAGCGACCAGACTGCATTGAGAGCGCCTATTCCGCACCATTTAAGGTCGCCAAGCCATCCGATCTACGCTAGCCTATAATGACACTAGCGTGTTCCACTCCGCGCTGTTTGGCCCGTGTGCGATTGCCTTCCTGTGGATCTCGCGGCGGGCGGGCGCGGTCACCTTGACATGGCCGTTGATGGAAACTGGAGAAACAAAACATGAGCCAACCTTCCCTCAAGACATGTTTCAGCGCTGTCCTCCCGTCACACACGTATTCCTTTTACTCATCGAAACATCGTCTGGCATGACATATCGCAGAATTGTCCAGGCCCCTTCGCAGCAAGAAATGCATCCTCCGACTCCTTAGCTTTCCGTCGTTACTGCCACCAAGTGCTCGTCTCCAGCAGTGCTTCACCCATGCGACTTGAAACAGGCCATGGATCGCGACAAATCCAACGATCCCGCCGAAATTCTCGCGACGCGACCGAACGGGCGCATTGGCGCGCCGTTGGTTATCAACAGGAATGGCTCGAGAAAAGACCTGTTCGGCGGCAGGCAACCGCAGTCCAAGCCAAGCAACGGCTCTCATGCGCGATCCGGAAGTGCCAGCTTGTCGCCAGACCACAAACCGAACTCGCCCAACAGCAGAATACCGCGACCGCATTCGAACTCACCGAGAACGCTGTCGATCAAAGAAGCCTACACAATGGTAGTCGAAGCGGAGGAAAGGGAGGCGGCTCAAGGCTCACCCAGCCCGGCCCCGCGGACATGGCGGTCGAGACTAGACGGCGGTGAGAAGATAGAAAAGTCCCCTTCCCAGGCTCAGGGGTCGCGACGACGAACCGGCACCGGGAATCCAGCGACTGCGCCGTCCAGCCGACGAGGCACCGTGATCTCCGTCGGCAGTTCAGAGGCCGACAAGCTGGGAGGCGACGACTCGGACAGCGATATTGATCACAAGATAACACAGTTCGGGAAAGAACAGCAACATCGCGGAGCGGACGAAGCGCAGGGTCCGGGAGGCGGCAATGGCCTGTTTGCTAAATCCAGATTAGGTTCGAAGGTCGCCAAGACTGGGCAGGAGCTGTCGCGGACGACGAGCAATGGCAGTCTCGACTCGGCTGCACCACCCACAGGATACCAGCCGTGGGGTCTCAAGGCAGGGTCCACGAGCGGATGGCTCAAGCGAGCCATGTCGTCTCCTGAGGATCGGAACAACAGACCTGGAGCCAATGGACTCTCGGACGAGGCGCTCATAAGCGCACCGACACCGAACAAGAGCTTTGCTTGGGATGATGCGGACTTCACTGCAGGGGACCTGCTTGTGTCGAACAGCCCTCCCGTTAAGACCGGGAGAACAAGCAACCCCCCGTATCGAAATACCAGGCTTGATGAGATTCGCGCACTAGAAATCGAAGCAGAACTCAACTACCCCGATGAGCCACCGGAACCCTCGACTACCGAGGACAGTCCAGGCCACAGGAGGAGCACAGCAAGTGCCGAAACGCACTCGCCCCAGAGCCGGCCATTAGGTCGGACAAATACCAAGCTCGACGAAATCAGGGCACGCGAGATAGAGTCTCTATCCAGAAGAGCGGTCGCTACGGCGCGATTAGATGAGATACGTGAACGCAATGCTGAAGCACGGTCACGATCTTCGTCACCAGAAATACCCCGAAAATCCAGCAGAGAAGTCTTCCGAGAATCGCCTTTGTTGGATGAGGGGCCAATAAAGCCCGGAAACGGCCCATCACTGGATGGCGGCGAACAAATTCGCGGTGCTCCAGTCACTTTTATCAAGGAAACTCCTCCTGGAGCCGAGAAAAAGGATGATCGACCCGGGCAAAAGACGGAGGGCAGCCGAGCCGGGCCAGAGGAGCCCAGACGGGACCCAGTACCGCGCGTGGACTCGCATGACTTGCTACGACGGCTGGCACGAGCAACAAGCACCAGCCCAGCGCCAGAGCAGCAGACCGCTAAGAGGGAAGCTAAGGATCGGCAGGATCCAACCTCACAGCCTGCGAAAGAGAGCACTTTTCGCGACCTTCGGAAAGAACGAAACGTGGAGAAGGCAACAGATAAGCCCAAGGCGGTTGGCTTTGCCGGACTGCAGCGAGAACCTTCCTCAGACTCTCTGTCAGATAAGCAGTCGAAGCGATCTAGTCTAGCGCTCTCTGACAACGACCCTACCGAGCGCATAGAGCGCGAGATGCAGCTGTTTGCGCCCATGGACAACTACTCGGAAAAAGGTTCAATACGCGCTCCGTCGCCGGCTTTCGCCATGGAGGACGATGTTGAGGAGACGCCAAGGCCGGTGAGGATCGATCCCCTCACGCAACCTACGCCCAAAGTGACCGGGGCTTATGTTGAGACGCCAGCGACAGTGAAGATCGAAAGACTGGGGGACGTTCCAGCGATTATCGAGCCAGGCGTGGAAGGAGCGAGCTCTGATCCACTAGCTACAGCTCGGGGCAGGAAGGTGGAAATACCCTTACGAAAACCAACACACACATCATCTGCCAGCGGTGGTAGAGGTGCGGAACGATCCAAGTCTCAGCCGCGCAGCTTTCGACGAGCACAATCCTTGCCGCGCGCCCGGTCGCCGCTGATAAATTCAGTACGACCCCCAACGGTCAAGGACGACCTGCTGGAAATCCAGCGCACCTATCAAATCGAAGACTCGACACTCGACGATCTTGAGGGCTTCTTCGCAGCCCAGGATAAGTCCCCGGACACAACATCTGCAGATCAAGACGCAAAACCGGACCCCGTCAAGATCGAGATAACCGAGACGCAAGACTCCCTCACCGACCAAAAGAACTCCAAAGCCATCAACCGCATCGGCAGGTCGCTGGAGAGCATACGCACGGCCAGGAAGGGCATCGAGCGCCTCGAGGACGAAGTCTCCAAAGCCAAAGAAGTGGGTCACAAAGCGCCCGTCACGTCTCCAGAAATGGCCCATACGCACCACCACATCCACTCGGACCACGCAGCATCTACCTGTCCCATCTGCCTATCGCAGCCGCCAAGCAACATAGTCGCCTACGTGCACGTCCCCGTCCCTCGACTGTGGCGCCGCAGCCCGACCTTCCGGCTGACCTTCCTCGGCTTCGTCGTCTCCATCCTCTCGCTCTGGTACGTGGCCGAGACGACCATGTGCGCCCTCTACTGCAAGCCGGAGTTCTGCTACGCCGGCAAGCCGTGCAGATGGACCTACGACGACCCGTTCTGGGGCTACGCGATCCCAGTCAAGCTCGACCAGTGGACCACGGGCGGGCAGGGCAGGGCGCTGTTCCAGAAGGTGCAACCCGAGGTTTCCGACTGGCTCGCGGACGTGTGGGATGTGGTTACCGGGACGGACATCAGGAAGGTCGACACGAGGGGCTACGACTGGGAACAGCGGAGGCAGCATCGGAGGCGCATGAGGAAGAAGGGTTTTGTGAAGCCGTTTGTCGAGCCCAACCGGCCCGAGGACAGGGAGAAGTACGAGGCTTGGAGGAGGGCGAGGATCGCGAAGGAGGAGGCTGATGCTAGGAGGGAGATGGGATATCCTAATGAGGAGGAGACCATGGCTGCTGATGAGAGGGTGAGGTGATTGATTGAAGGTTCATTCAGATCTCGACACCGAGTTGCGTCGTTTATTATGCGAAGGGAGTTGCCTGTTTGATGGCCCCGCAGTACTGATTGGTTTCATGACGCTGACGGTTGCAAGGCGTTGTCGGAAGCACTGAATAAGCTTAGGATAGCAAAGGTGTTGGTTGGGGCACTGGCTCGAAAACTTCGAGGACGCTATGACTCAAATCATTGATGGGGGTATCGCTATGCTATCTATGAAATGCAAAGAGAACGCCACGGCTCACCATGCCTCCATTAATCCCACATCCTACCCCAACGACTAATTCCCCTGTCCCTCCTGCACGCTGTTCCCCATCTTCTCTCCCCCCGGCCCTCCAGTACCCGGCGGCTCCTCTCCCGCAGCCTCCCTCTTCGTGCCCTCTGCCGCCTCCTTCTTCCGCGCCTTCTCCTCCACAGCCTTCCCCCCCCTGGCACACATAATCCTCCACGCCTCCTCGCCAACCCGTCTACCCTCCTCTCTCACAAACTTCTTCGCCTCCTCGACATCGTACAGCCCCTTTTCATCCCGCAGCGGCACACCCGGCAGGACCCCAAAGGTCTCATCTCCAGCCACCACGACCTTCTTGAGAGCACTGACAGCGAGGTGACTCCAGTTCACCTCCTGCCCGAACCCGGCGACGGTATACCTGATATAGCCCAGTATCTCCCGCTGCTGGGCCTCCACCGCGGTCTCGAGGTTGAACGTCTCCAGCCGCCGAGCGTACGCCTCCCGCACCATCGGCCAGCGCTCGAAGGCCGCCTCGCGGACGGCGCACTGCCTGTCGGCGGGGCTCAGCCGGCTGAAGGCGGCGTTGGCGGAGGAGGATCCGTCGTCGTCGTCGTCGTCGTCGTCGTCGTCGTCGTCGTCGCCGCCGCGGATCGAGGGCCGGAGGGAGGGGAGGTACGACTCCGCCCACTGCGCATAGACGCGCCGCTGCTTAAGGCGGCGGCGGTCGTTGGAGCGGAGGGAGGAGGGATCGTGGTCCGGGATGGATGGTGACGGGTGGTGGTCTGCTTCCGGGGCAGGGCTGACCCAGAACCATCGGGAGGTGGTGACGTAGTCGAAGAGTTCTTGCACGGTATCGAAGCCCCGCTCCCAGACGTTGGGGAGGGAGGTGTCGTCGTCCGCAATCTCACGTAGTCGCCCCGCTCCGACCTCCCCATCTCCCTTACTGTAAGTTCTCGCGGACGACCACCCCTTGTAGCCGAGAAACTGGAGCACCTCGTCCGGGTCGGAGGTGAGCAGGACCTTAGCCCTCTTACGGTCCCGGGCCTCGATCTCGGGGATGCGTATCCACAGCGCCTCCTCGTCGGCGGTGAGACCCAGGGAGCGGATGGTGGTGCCGACGAGCTGCCAGAAGTCGCCGTGCGCGTGCCGGAAGAGCCACCACTGGAACTCGGCGAGGGACTGCGCTATGCGGACGTCTACATGAACGTATCTCTGCCGGCGGTGGTCGTCGGTGCCTGTCTCGTCATCGTTACGCTCCACTGCCTCGTCTCCCGGCCACGGGACCGCCATGTTGGCGCTGGTGAGGTGTGGCTTGAGGTAGATGACGCGCGCGGCGCCCAGGGCCACCGCGATCGTCTCGAGCGGCTCTTGCCCGGACCGGGGATGCGGCGGCTGGGCTGCCGGGCCGGACGGGAGGAAGGCTTGCCGCTCGAGGAAGACGATGATGTCCACGTCGCCGTGGTCGGACTTGCCGGGACCTTCAATGGGCGAGGCCACGCAGACGTAGAGCTCGCGGAGACGCGCGTGGCAGGCGGATTTGACTTGGTTGTATACGGCCTGTGGCATCCGGGGCGTGCTGAGGAGATAGGGGGCCGAGGAGAACGCCGCGCCACCCATTGTGGGGTAAGTGAAGGCGCGTAACTGAAGTCTGGGCTTCTTCCTTGCCTTGAAGTATGTCAGTAAATTTTCTTTTGAGGTTCTCCATCTCAGCTCGGCGATTGCAGTCCGTTCTTTGCGTCAGACAAGGAAGATTCTTTCTAGCGAATGGTCTTGACTGATGCTCGAAGTCATGATGCGCAAAAGGTATATATATATAGCCCAGGAAGACAAGTGAAGCTGAGTGGTCATGCTGCGTGGGAGGAAATGGGATGACATACCTTGTTCTAAATACCGCTTACTGCCGTTTTGTTTGCCGATGAAGGTATAGTAGCAACAGTGCTAACAGCAACACGAAGGGCCAGCCTTAGAGAGTTCACTTTCCGCGTAAGATGATGTCCCTTGGCTGAAAAAGGACAGTGTTCGACAAGCCACAGAGAGAAAAGCCCTCACACTTAGTAAGGCGAGGAAATGAAGGAAAACACTCAGCAACAGACTCACATAGTAAGGGCGAAAGGTCCACGAAAGTAAATATAACTAAGGCCTTGCTTGCGTAACAAAAGCGTCAAAAGGCAGGATCTAGCGATGGCAGTAAATCATATCTTCAAGATCCAAGGCTGTGCCTTTCCATATTTTACTAAGATAACTCTAGCATGTAATAGAAACGAGACTCATACGAGACGTAAGGGTCGAATGACTGGTTGATATTCCAGCATAGGTTCAGAGTCACAAATGTCCCCGGCTGAGGCTATCATCAATATGCACCTATCAGAATGTGCAACTACCAAGACTGCAGTTCCCTTGGAAAGTGGAGACCACCACAATCATCCAACCACAACCAGGCAACACCACAATCCGGCCTGTTCATCACTCCCATTATTCTCGACATTATTTGCATCCCTTCAAGAACGTTCTCATCCAGCAACGAAATGGAGAACGGGGCAACACAAGGCGATGGCAAAGACCCATCGGGGTTCTTGAGCCAGATCATTGGCGCTCCAGTGACAGTCAAGCTTAACTCCGGCGTTGTCTACAAGGGTACGGTTTCTCACCTCGAGCATCCTTCCTTTACTTGCGCCTTCCAGTGACGACTGACTCACCTTACGCTCAGGGGAACTGCAATCTGTGGATGGCTACATGAACATTGCATTGGAGAAGACGGAGGAATACGTCAACGGGAGCAAGCGGAGGACGTACGGCGATGCCTTTGTGAGAGGCAACAACGGTAAGGTTCAAAGGAAAACACGTCGCGGTGTCAGGTCGGTTGCTAATCATGTACGCAGTTATGTATATCTCGGCAGACTGAAGGACTCTCGTCTACCCGAATCCTCTGTTGGGCCTGCGATGAGTTCGGGTGATATTTGGGCGAGCTTCTCCCTCGGGACTATGGAGCGAGAAACAGGCTCACAAGAGCGATGACCATGCGCTTCTCACAGGTAGAGGGCCATGACTCTGCAGGCCCTAACATAGCAAGCAAAATTGCATGCTTAAACGCTATGAAACGCAGGCTAGCTTCACTTCACTCTATCTTATCCGTCCAAGCAAAGAAGGTTACACCATGAAGCGCAATCTCCCCTTCCTCGTTCCGCTCCACGTCCGGCATCTGCAGCGCCTCCTTGAAAGTCTTATATGCCGCATCCTTCGGCTCCCCTGTGAGGACAGCAACCTGGCTCAGCGTGTTGATGCGTGCCCAGAGCGCCTCCTCCGGCAGCCACACCGTCCACTTCACCGTCTCCTCTCCGAGGGGCAGGGAGAAGCGAGGGAAGTCACTCGTCAGGCTGTCCTTGAGGATCTGGAGCGGGTTGTGCTTGGTCTGCTTCTCAAACACGTTCTGCCAGGCCTCGTCTCGAAACCGGGGCAGCCCGTCGGTCGATATGGACCAGATCCAATCGTTCAACTTCTTCCCCCACGAGGTTACCGAAGGCCATGATCTAGGTTTGTTGTCTGCGCGAAGTGTTAGACGACGGACTGCCACAAGCAGGCAGGTCTGCGCTCACACTCTTCGATATTCCATATCATCCCGAACACTGCATTCGGGGCTAGAACGCGGTGTATTTCCTTGAGAGCTTCGTCGGTAGCGAACCTCGAGTATCGGTAAGTTACGATAGTTCCTGGACAGTACGTGTAGGAGTGACTTTACCAGTGGAATGACTGAGCGGCAATGCACGCATCCGCCCATTCATCCTCCACAGGCATCTTCGCCGCGTGTCCATCGGTGACGGTGACGTTCCGCAGCTGCTTCTTCTCCAGCTGAGACCTCATACCGGCATGGGGCTCGATCGCATGGACGGTGTAGTTTTCGTGCCGCTGGGCCAGCAATTCTGTGAATTTGCCCGTTCCGGCAGCAATCTCAACGATGTTCACATTGGGTCTGTCGGCTACCTTGAGATGTCGCAGCAGAGACTGTACGGCCTCTGGAGGATATGACGGGCGGTACGCATCATATGCGCCGGCGTCCTTGAAACCCTCCGAGGCGGCCTTGGGCAGTTCGTACTTGGTCGGCATGTTGACTTCCTATTGAGTGCGACGCGGGATCAAGGCTGTCAACTCCCAGTATGAAGGCCAGCGGTTCAAGATATACGATTTTGTGTTGTGTAGTTGCCTGGCAGGTACTCCGTCCGAACGGCACCGGTGCCGGAAGTGACACTCGGGGCTAAGGGTGCCCGCTCGCAAATGGCGTCAGCGGAGAGATGGTCTTGCATGTCTTGCACTCTTCCTACTAGTGAGCTAGTTTCCAGCTGCAAGGCACTTTATACGAGGACAAGACACCGATAGGCCGACCCGGCAAGTGACATGGCTCGAAGTAACATTTGTGATACCGTTTCCATCTTTTTGCTGGAAAGGCGTCAGCAATGCATTGGTGCCTTAACAAGATACCACATTATTTATATGTGAATCCGTTAAGGGGTCCATGGCTTATCTGGGGCAGAGGAAGGGTTACCACCGGAGACTTAGTGCTTAGTCATACTATTGCATTGCGCCTGGAGACTCCTAGTCCATGTTGTTTTCCCCGGAGCGATACTTCAGCTTCATTCAACTGACGTGAGGAAATCGCACAGTTGCCAGTTGAGACGCGTATTCGTCAAGGGCGATCGAGATCTGTGTGTTTCTTGGCCATATTTCGTGAACATTCTGCAAGTGCAGCTAATTGCGTCGTGTGGTGGCAGTTCGTCGGGCAGTGGAGATTTCTAGATGCTTCGCGAATCGCGATCACGGTCGCCGTTTCGTGGTGGTGATGTTGTCGACACCATGCATTCCGTGATTGTTCGTAGCGGTTACCCGGAGAATCATCATGAGATTTCTCCGCATTTCTGCCATGACCATGTTCTGACCATGGCCGGTCCCCTCATCGTAACGCTGAGCCGTTTCTAGAATCTCCTGATGCCTTCCCGGTGCTTCCTTTGCTGTCCTGGCGGGATCAGTAACTTTCTGCACCATACGTTCTCTTACGTTTCTGGAACCCATCGAAAGGATTCCATCAGGCAGTCCCTCGAGTATAAAGTGATGCTCAAACTTCCTGTCTGCTAGCTCTTCCATTCCTTCCTCAGACAACAGCAGATCAAACACGACGCAAGCCTCTTACTACATGCAAGCATCCTGCAGACCACTCTCACGTAGAGTCTCACAACAACTCCTTCGCCCAGCAAAGCGCATTCGACCCTTCACAACAACACCCGCAATGTCGCTCTTCCCACGCAACTTCTACGGCGCTGACGCCACCTTCACCCCTCTCTTCCGTCTCCTGGACGAGTTCGACAACTACCGCACCGATGTCCAGGGCACCAACGGCGCGGGCGGCCGCAAGGGCACCCGCGGCCTCAGCGTCCGCACCTTCAACCCCAAGTTCGACGTGCGCGAGACGGAGAACACGTACGAGCTGCACGGCGAGCTGCCCGGCATCGACCGCGAGAACATCACCATCGAGTTCACCGAGCCGCAGACCATCGTCGTGAGCGGCCATGTCGAGCGCTCCTACCAGTCCGGCACCCCGCCCTCGGGCTACCTCGAGGGCACCAAGATGAGCGGCGCCATCACCGAGGGCGGCGAGCAGAAGTCGCACAAGGCCACGGTCGAGGAGGAGTCCGGCGAGAAGGCCAAGGAGCAGGGCGCCGTCTCCAAGAAGGAGGAGCAGCAGCAGCAGCCCAAGGAGAAGTACTGGGTGTCTGAGCGCTCCGTCGGCGAGTTCTCGCGCACCTTCAGCTTCCCCACCCGCGTCGACCAGGACAACGTGACGGCCAGCCTCGAGAACGGCGTCCTGAACATCAGTGTTCCCAAGGCCAAGAAGCATGAGAGCCGCCGTATCAGCGTCAAATAAGCAATGACACCTTGGACACCTTGTTGCTAGACCGAGTATCCCCCTTGTCACCGACCTAATCACCACCACTACCACCACACCACGATCGATATCTGAACAACATCGTCACTCTCTTTTCTTGATGCCGACACGAACTGTCATCAACAACTTGACGATAGGGGCAAGGTGGAATACTCCGGGACCAGGCTGTATGATAGCGATTGGAGGATATGGCGTTTAGGAATTGCATTGGGAGTTTTTGCTCACAGCCTACCATGTTGATACTTCATTCCTTAGCATCACCTTAAGTGGTCATTGCAAATAATTGAGAGCAGTTGTCATTAACAACCCAATCGCCCCTATAGATGTGCAAAGTTGACATCTAGTTCTTCTGTTCCTCTCCCTGCCAGTCCAGCATCGCCAGTGAGAGCAGTTCCCGTCTGCCGTAAGGACCACTCATTACAGGGCAGTCAACGGTATGAATGGTGTTGAGAAACGGTAACACGTGTGAAAAACAACACCGTAAAATACTGACGTTATGTAAACATCAAATTGCCGATATGCGTACACTAGTATCATCATGACATTTCCGGTCTATCCTCTCCATAACCCATCACCAAATCTCCTGACGATGACGACAACCCCCCAGAAGGGCTAAACAGCCAAAGACAGCTACCATACCTAACAACAACAGGGGCAGTGACGGAATTTGACCCCACTGCACCGCACCACAGCGGTAACTGCCGCCCAACCACACACCCCACGTCCCTCGCTTAGAATATCGCTAATCGCACGCCCGCAGGTCACTATTTTATTTGGGTCTGTACACTACACCTCCACCGGGGTATTAAAGGTTAGCGCGCTACAAGCCCCAGTTTTTGCAGCCATTGACATCACGAGGATCT